>CAUYLG010036929.1:0-51495 GCA_963573385.1 Cacajao melanocephalus
GGTATCAAGGCACTACTCTCGGTTTTTATTCTTTTTTCTGGAAAAGACTGTTTAGAATTTATATTAACACACTTTTTTTTTTTTTTTTTTTTTTTTTTTGCTTTGAGACAGGGTCTCCCTCTGTCGCCCAGGTTGGAGTGCAGTGGCGCAGTCTCGGCTAACTGCAGCCTCGACTTCCGGGGCTCAAGTGATTTTCCTACCTCAGCCTTCCGAGTACTGGGACGACACGCATGTCCCACCATTTTAGTATTTTTAATAAAGACAGGGTTTCACCATGTTGCCCAGGCTGGTCTCAAACTCCTGGTCTCAAGGGATTCTCCTTCCTTGGCCTCCCAAGGTATTGGTATTATCTTATCATGACTATTCAACTCATGAGCCACTGCATCTGGCCTGTTGTTAATTCTTTTTTAAAAGTTTGGTACAATTCTCAAGTAAAACCATCTGGACCAGAAGATTTCTTTTTATTTATATATTTAATTTTCCAAGTAGTTATAGGAGTATTCATATTATCTACTTAATATTGGGTGAGTTGCAGTTGGTTATGCTTTTGGAGGGATTAGTGTATTTTCTCCAAATTTTCAAATTTAGGGTTAGGTTGCTCATAGTATTCCCTTATTATCCTTTTGATGTCTGCAGGGACTGTCATGATATCCCTGGCTTTTTCCTGATATTAGGAAATTGTGTATTTTCTCTTTTTTTCTGTGTTAGAGGCTTGTCAATTTTATCATCTTTTCAAAGAAGCAGCTTCTCATTTCATTTATTTTCTCTATTGTTTTTCCTGTTTTTGATTTCAGTGACTTTTGCTCTTATCTTTATTATTTTCTTTTTCCCTGCTTGTTCTGAGTTTATTTTGCTTTTCTTTTTCTAAGTTTGACTTAGATCGGGGTACAAGCCTATATTATTGGTTTGAAAGTTTTACTTTTAGAAAATGAAAGCATTTTGGTACCATAAATTTCCCTCTCAAAACTACAACTGCTTCCCACACATTTTGACATGTTATGTTTTAATTTTCCTTTGGTTCAAAGTATTTTTAAATTTCTCTTGGAACTTTTTCTTTCATCCATGGCTTATTTAAAAGTGTGTTGTTTAGTTTCCAAGTATTTGAATATTTTATGGTCATATTTCTGTTATTGGTTTTTAATTTGATTCCATTGTGGTCAGAAAACATTCATTATATGGTTGTAATTTTTAAAAATTTGTTGAGTTTTACTATATGGCCCAGGGTATGGTCAATCTTGGTACATGTTCTGCAGATGCTTGAAAAGTTGTGTATTCTGCTGCTATTGGGTGGAGTGTTCTATAAAGATTGGTTGATATTGCTCTTGAATTCTATAGCCTTGATGGTTTTCTGTCTAGTTGTTCTATCGATTTTTGATGAAGAGCACTGAGGTCTCCAAGTATAATTACTGATGTATTGCTTTCCATTGTCAGTTCTATCAATTTTTGCTTCATGTATTTTTCAGTTCTGTGTTTTTGGTGTATGTACATTAGGGATGACTATGTCTTCTTGGTAGATTGACTCTTTTATAATTATGTAAATGTGTAAGTCCATTCTTGCACTGCTATAGAGAAATACCTGAGACCGGGTAATTTATAAAGTAAAGAGATTTAATTGGCTCACGGTTCTGCAGGCTGTACAGGAAGCATGGCAGCATCTGTTTCTGGGGAGGCCTCAGGGAGCTTTTACTCGTTATAGAAGGCAAAGAGGGAGCAGGCATCTTACATGGCAGGAGCAGGACAAAAAAGAGCAAGATGGGAGGTGCTACACACTTTTAAACAACCAGATCTAGTGAGAACTCTATCATGAGGACAATACCAAGGTGATGGTGCTAAACCATTCATGAGAACTCCTCCCCCTTGATCCAGGCACCTCCCACCAGGCTCCACCTTCAACACTAGGGGTTACAATTTGATATAAGATTAGGTGGGGACACAGACTCAAACTATATCATTCCACCCCTGGCCCTTCCAAATTTCACGTTCTTCTCACATTGCAAAACACAATCACCCCTCTCAACAGTTCCCCAAAGTCTTAACTCATTCGAGCATTAACTCAAAAGTGCAGTCTAAAGTCTCATCTGAGACAAGGCAAGTCTCTTTCATCTGTGAGCCTGTAAAATAAAAAACAAGTTAGTTATTCCCAAGATACAATGAAATATAAGCATTGGGTAATCATTGCCATTCTAACAACAAAAAAAAGAAACTGGCCAAAAGAAAGGGGATACAGCTTTCATACAAGTCTGAAACCCAGCAGGGCAGTCATTAAATCTTAAAGTTCCAAAATAATCTCATTTGACTCCATGTCTCACATCCAGGCTACACTGATGAAAAGGGTGGGATCCCAAGGCCTTGGGCAACTCTGCTCCTGTGGCTCTGTGGGGTTCAGCCCCCTTGGTTGCTCCCATTGAGTGCCTGTGGCTTTTCCATGTGCAAGGTGTAAGCTGTCAGTGAATCTGCCATTCTGGGGTCTGGAGAACGGTGGCCCTCTTCTCACAGCTCCATTAGGCAGTGCCTCAGTAGGGACGCTGTGTAGGGTTCCATCTCCATATTGGCCCTCCCCACTGTCCTGGTAGAGGTTCTCCATGAGGGCCCCAATCCTGCAGCAGGCTTTGTGCCTGCACATCCAGGCTTTTCCACACATTCTCTGAAATCTAGGCAGAGGCTCCCAAGTCTAAACTCTTACACTCTGTGCACCCAGAGACTTAACATCAAGTGGAAGACACCAAGGCTTATGGCTTGCACTCTCTGAGACAAAGCGTGGGCTGCTTTACCTGGGCTCCTTTGAGCCAAGGCTGGAGCTGGAGTGGCCAGGATGCCGGGAGTAGTTCCCTGTACAGGGCAGCAGGGTCCTGGGTCTAGCCCATGAAACCATTCTGTCTTTCTAGGCCTCTGGGCCTGTGATGGGAGGGACTAGGGTGAAGGTCTCTGAAATTCCTTCAAGGCCCTTTCCCCACGGTCTTGGCTATTAGCAATTGGCTCTTCTTTACTTACACAAATTTCTGCAGCCTGTTTGAATTTCTCCCCTGAAAATGGGCTTTTCTCTTCTACCACATGGCTGGGCTGCTGATTTTTCAAACTTTTACACTCTGCTTCCCCTTTAAATATTAGTTCCAGTTTTATGTCATTTCTTTGCTCACATATATGAGCGTAGATTGTTAAGAACAGCTAGACCACATCTTGAACACTTAGCTCCTTAGAAATTTCTCTCGCCAGATACCCTAAATTGTCACTCTCAAATCAAAGTTCCACTGATCCCTAGGGCAGGGACATAATGTCTCCAATCTCTTTGCTAGTACATAGGAAAAGTGACCTTTGCTCCAGGGCCCAATAAGATTTTTTTTAAAGAAAGTGGGTCTGCTGATTGGCTGGGCGTGGTGGCTCATGCCTATAATCCCAGCATTTTGGGCAGTCAAGGTAGGCGGATCATGAGGTCAAGAGATTGAGGCCACCTTGGCCAACATGGTAAAACCCCATCTCTACTAAAAATACAAAAATTAGCTAGGTGTGGTGGCATGCGCCTGTAGTCTCAGCTACTCAGGAAGCTGAGGCAGGAGAATCGCTTGAACCAGGGAGGCAGAGGTTGCAGTGAGCTGAGATTGTGCCACTGCACTCCAGCTTGGGCAATAAGAGCGAGACTCCATCTCAGAAAAAAATAAAAGTGTATAACAAATTAGTTCTTCTCCTCATCTGAAGGTGTCTTTATTTTCCCCTCATTCCTGGAGGAATTTTTAAACTAAATTTTGGGTTGACAGTTCTTTTCTTTCAGTACTTGAAAAGTCTTATTTGACTCCAATATAGCTTAAGATGGATTTTAAAAAAATATCCAGTTAGGGATTCACACACCTTCTAGAATCTGAAGGGTTGTGTCTTTTACCAAATGTGGGAGGTTTTTATCCACAATTTCTCTGAACACTTTTCAGCCCCACCCTCTTTCTCCTCTCCTTTGTCTTCAGTGACATAAGTATTGGATTTTTTGGTTATAATGTCATGTGGTTCTGTTCATGTTTTTTTCCCCCATTTATTTGCTCTCCATGGTTCAGGTTAGGCAAGTTCTTTCACACCATATTCAAGTTTACTGTTCTTTTCTCTGTTTTCTTCATTCTGCTGATGAGCCTATCCACTAAATTCATCTCAACTATTGTACATTTTAAAGTTTCCATTTTGTTCTTCTATGTATTTTTTATTTCTTTTCTTAGACCTTCTCTTTTTTTTTTTGGCTGACACTTTCTATTTTTCAAATTTGTATCTAGTGTGCTTCTAATTATTCATTGCAGCATTATAATATCTGTGCATCTCAGCACTAGTGTGTGTTGAGTATCTTTCCTCATTCATTTGAGATCTTTCTGGGCTTTGATATGGTAAGTAATTTTCTTATTGAAACCTGGACCTTTCAGTATCGTGTTATAACTCTGGATCTTATTTAAATCACGTGTGGTAGCAAGCCTTCTCTGGCGGAGCTCTTACTGGCAAAAGTGGGATGACACCTTGTTACTGCCAGGCAGGGGTCCAGGTTGACCAGTCTCTGTTCATGCCTTGGTGGGATGGGGATGGAGGATTGCCAAGAAGGTGCTTCTTCTAACTGTTGAATGGAATTGGCAGTCAGGCCTTCACTGATTCCACCCTGGGTGGGAGGGGAGGGGGTGCTTCTACTGCAACTGCTGGTTGGGGTGGCCTTGTTAAAACTGAACAGGGGACTGGGTGTGGTGGCTCATGCCTGTAATCCCAGCACTTTGGGAGGCTGAGACAGGCAGATTACCTGAGGTCAGGAGTTCAAGACCAGCCTGACCAACATGGAGAAACCACGTCTCTACTAAAAATACAAAATTAGACGGGTGTGGTGGTGCATGCCTGTAATCCCAGCTACTTGGGAGGCTGAGGCAGGAGAATTGCTTGAATCTGGGAGGCAGGAGGTTGTGGTGAGCCGAGATCGTGCCATTGCACTCCAGCCTGTGCAACAAGAGTGAACCTCCATCTCAAAACAAAACAAAACAAAGCAAAACTGAACAGTGATGAAAGTTCTGATGCTCTACCAGTCCTCCTCTAACACCGCCCCAGTGGGGATGCGAGGGGCACTCTATGACTGCTGGTGGGGGTGGCCTCCAGCCTCCCTGTGTGGTCTCTGCTGACCCTGGGTGGATGAAATTCTGGCCTCCCACTTGGCCTTCTCTGACTCCAGTGGGAGTGCCTTACTACAGCCTGGTGAGTGGAAGTCTGGGCTCCCTACTCAGCCTTTGCTGGTATAGGTGAGGTGAGGCTGAAGCTTTTTCTATTGTGTTGGCTAGACTAGAACAATTGTGTCTAAAAGTTTTCTGTCTTGCCCTGCCTGCTTCTTTCCTGGTCCTTTGGCTGGAAAAAGCAGGCATGTCTTAGGTCTAGGATATACAAGGTTAAAAGAAACCCCGGGAAACTCACAGCAGTGTTGCTCCTTGGGTCCAGTGGTCCCCTGTTGGTCCTCTTTCTTCTCTCCACCTTTTAGAGTTGTCTCATGTTTAATATATGTATAGTACCTAGTAAGAAGAATAGGAAAAAGGACATTACTCCATCTTCCCAGAAGTGGAAGCTCTCCTACAATTATTTCTTCTTAATTTAATTTTGAATAACTTTACTATTTTCAAAATAGAAACACATCTAAAAAGTGAAAATGTTTATCCCACTGTGTCCCCATCACCTGCCTGCTGCTTATCCCAGGAAGGATTGTTATTAGTTTACTGTTTTCTCCAGCATTAAAAAAATGCAAATCAGTATTAATCATCAATTTTCATATTTCTTAAAGCATAAAAGTTTGCATATTATAGACAGCAATTTGTACCTCACAAAATACAAGATGTCTTGGCAATGGCCCCATATCAGTACATAGGGAGCTTCTTCATCCTGTGAAAATGCAGAGTGTCTCGTTGAATGCATGTTCAAAAGCTTGGACATTTAGGTTGTTTTCAATCTTTTGAAATTACAAACAGTGCTGTCATAAATAGCAATCTACAGATGTCCCTGTACATGGGTTTGTGTATCCATAAGATAAATTCGTAGAAGTGGAATTTCCAAACCGCTGAAGACACATTTGTGCTCTGAGGCAGTTGCACAAGGGGCTGAAAGATGAACCTTATTAAGGCTGTGTCTCTAGCATGGCAAAGCTGACAGTTAATCTGGAAAAACTTGTCGTCTCTATAGAACACATGGCCTCATGAACCTCTTCTGGACGAGAAGGTATCAAAAAGGACATAGGGGCAGGTGTTGGAAAGTACATGCTATCCCCCGTATCTGTTTCTATTTTGTTACCCCATGGCCAAACCGCAGATTTAGATGACTCTAGAGTGGTCAGCATAAGTTGTTCACTGTGATGGCCCCTCTTGGCCTCCCCTGGAATGGTCTCTGAAAGCAGCATGGAGGATGATTAGGAGCACAGAGGATAGATGTGGACAGGGAGCCCCTTTCCTCTCAGGCCTCAATTTCTTCATCTGTTGAATGAAATCATGGGGACAAACTTCTGTTGAGAGAGGACCCTTACCCTTTTTCATCAAGAACAGTGTCACTTCAACAGGTGCATCTACAGGGCATGTGTAGGATTCCATTTGAAGGTGCTTTCCATTGCTAACAAGCCAAGAGGAAGAAGAGGAAAGAAGGAATAAAGATGGGAAGAACAGAGGTAAGGAAAGCACTGGCTTGAACAACCTCTGGATCTAGATGAGATCACACAAGTGGAGTGGGCAGAGATGGTTACAGTCACATAACCATCAACACAACCCAGATACAGAACTATCTTATGACCACCCCAGATCCCCTCAGTCCCTGGAAACCACTGATCAGTGGTTTCTGCGCTGACAGTTTTGCCTATTCCAGAATGTCATATGTATGGAATCACGCAGTGTGCAGCCTTCTGAGTCTGGCATCTTTCCTAATGCATTTGAGATTTATCAGGTTTGTCATGTGTGTGGATAGTTTGTTCTTTTGCATCGCTGAGTCGCATTCTGTTGCACGGATGTACTGCAGTCTGTCGATCCTTTCACCAGTTGAAAGACCTTTGGGCTGTTTCTGGTTGGTGGCGATTATGAGTAAGGACACTATAAACATTTGTATATGGGCTTTTGTGGGTGACATAAACAGATTTCTGGGGCTGGTATGGTAAGTGGGAAGCCAGGGGTGGGACTTGGAGCAGGGCTTCATTGGTAGGGTTAGGCTTGCCCGACTGTTGAGAGGACAGAATAAGGGTGTAAAGTGTAAAGAAACCAGACAGGACACACCACACAGAAGCTGAGCCTCCAGTGAGGACCCTGAAACTAGCCTGTCCCCAGGAGACTTGGTCAGGATGACACGAACACACTCTTCCACTTCTGTCCCAGGGACAGGACTGCTGTGACCTCTGACTTCTTCACTCACTTCAACAGTCATTAAAACATGTCTACTCTTTTTAAAAAAACCCAAGTACATCTTACCGTAAAAACATTCAAACAATGTGGTAGACTACAGGGTAAAATGCGAAAGTCCCCCTTCACACTCCCTGTTCCATACCAGTCACCTGCCCCTACCCAGACATTACTCATAGTAGCATCTTGAGGCAATTCTGGCACACATTCTTTCCTGTTTTTACGCACACACATACACACACATGCATGCGTACACACACACATGCGTACACACACATGCATGCGTACATGCACACATACATTGTGTCCAGGTGTATTAGTCCATTCTTGCATTGCTATAAATACCAGAGACTGGGTAACTTAAAAAGAGGTTTAATTGGCTCATGGTTCTGCAGGCTGTACAGGAAGCATAGCAGCTTCTACTTCTGGGGAGGCCTCAGGAAATTTCCAATCATGGCGGAAGACAAATGGGGGATCATAACAAACTCTGTACCTCGAGGACAGTACCAAGGGGTGGTGCTAAATTGTTCATGAGAGATCTGCCCACATGAACCACCTCCAACATTGGGGACTACCATTAGACATGAGATTTGGTGAGGACACAGAAGCATGTCACTGGGGATATAGCTTTATCCTCAATTTTGCTGATATAAATAAAGCACTGTGATGTGTGTCACTCAGTGGCTTGATTTTTTTGAGCTGAATTGTTTAGCTGAACTGCTCTGTGCATTTAGAACACACACATCAGGCCGGGCACGGTGGCTCATGCCTGTAATCCCAACACTTTGGGAGGCCGAGGTGGGTGGATCACGAGGTCAAGAGAACGAGACCATCCTGGCCAACATGGCGAAAACCCGTCTCTACTAAAAATACAAAAATTAGCTGGGCATGGTGGCACACGCCTGTGGTCCCAGCTACTCAGGAGGCTGAGGCGAAAGAATCGCTTGAACTCAGGAAGCGGAGGTTACAGTGAGCCGAGATTGCGCCACTGCACTCCAGTCTGGTGACAGAGCAAGACTTCGTCTAAAACAAACAAACAAACAAAAAACAGAACACACATATCTACGTCCTTTCTAACCTGCTGCTTAGTGCCCTAGGCTAGAGATGTAGCCTCATCTATTTCCTTCCCTTCCTATTTGTAGCCATTTGATTTGTTTCTAAGTTTCACTATTATTTACAATGTTGCAACAAATAACCTTTTACATAAGCTTCTTTGTGCACACATGATTTATTCTCTCATGCAGACATTAAAAATGGAACTGTCTGCAGAAAGAGGATACACATCTAATATTTTGATACATCTGGACAAATTGATTTCCTACAAGGATGCACTAATTTATATTCTTACCAACATCCTTTGAGATGCCAATTTTCTCCCAACCTCATCACCGCTGGGAATAACCACTCTTTTAAATTTGTATTAATTTAATAGGTGAAAAATGATCCCTCCATTGTTGTTTTAATTTGCATTTTCTCACTTACTGATAAAATTGATCTTGTCTTCCATGTATTAATTTTCCATGGGGCGTTTCTTTGATTGCAGTTTCTATCCTTTTCTGTTTCTTCTATTGAGTTGTTGCTCTTTGCTTATTGATTTCACAAGTTCCTTTTATAGTCTGGATATTAATCTTTGTATAACATATATATTATTTTAAAATCTCCCTTTACATTTTAAAAAACGTTGTTTATAGTATCTTTCATTATACATAAAAAATGTTTTTTAAGCAGAAAAATCAGTCAGTCTTCCTACTTGACTCTATGGGGGAGCTGTTTATATGGAGGGCCGTCCTTCTCTAGGGGGCAGGTGAAGGCATTTCTCCCAGAAACTTGAGGAAGCCATTTCCTCAGGGGAAGAGCTCACCTGGGGACACTTGGGGACAACTCTGGAAATACTGACAGCTGCAGGGAACACTGTTTCCCACCCCTGTGCCCTAGCTCCTTTCTTGGAGCCCAGTTTGGGGAGGGCAGCAAAGCTGGATGCAGCGGAGTTGTCCCAGGTTAAGTATGTGAAGGACATAGTTAAGCTTTGTGCCTGATCAGGTAACTCGCAGACCACAGTGATGGGCTGAGACACTCTCCCTCCCCGACAGAGACCCTTCCGGTTCCCTTCCCTCCGTTTCTCAGGCTCAGGTTTCTCTCTTCAGGAGCCTCGGATCAGGCGGCCCTCAGGGCTGGGAAAGAGGGCACAGTCACCTGTGTATCCACCCCTGGGATCAGCCTCCGGCTGGTCCTCTGGCTACAGAGCCACCTCTCCCTGCCCCCCGTCCCTTTCCAGCCTTATTTCTTGTCCTCCTCTCTAGCCCCCCATCTGAAGCCAAGGGTACCTGCACCTGGTTTAGCAGCAAGAGGCAGAGGAGAGGGTCCTCCCAACCAAGCCACCTCTCCTTGAGCTCTTGGGGTGAGGACCAACAAATCCTCAGAGGGGGTGTTGGGAGGGGACAGGATTTGTTCAGGAGGAGCGGAGTCAGGAGGAGGAGACAGGAAGCCTCAGCCCTGGAAGCATGGCTGTACCATTTGCTCTTGCTGTCTTACCTACTAACGCTTGAGAAAGGTTGGTTGGAAAAAAAAAGGAGATAAAAGAATCTAACATGTTTTCCTCTGTTGAATGTCGGAATTCTTAGAATTGGGAAAATGATGTTTATATATAATTTACAAAGAGAAGAGAAAAAACCCAGGAAACCTGGTGCAGTATGTGCAATTCTAGGTGCAGCCGTTGTGGAGATCTGCTGAGCAATGCCAAGTTCAGGGCTGCCCCAGGATGTGAGCACCTCGCTGAGACTGTGGGCTCTGCTTTGATGGTGGCTGCATTGGCTGTTATCTGATAACCACAGGAACTCCCAGGGCATGTGGGCCGTCAGGGCTAGAATTCTACCAGGTGCTGGCTGGGGGCAGGGCTTGAGAGGGGAGGCAGGGTGCCGTTTTTGTGATCTCTCCACAAGATGGATCATTTGTCTAATTTCCGTGGAGGAACAGGATGGGCCTGCAGCAGGCCCTGTCATCGTCAGAGCTCAGGGGCCAGGTGCTCCACTCCCTTCTGTATTTTTAACTCAGGGTATTTTTTTTTTCATGTGGAAGTATTCTAAAATAAATTGCAGATATCCTGACATTCCACCCTTAAATAATTTATCATACATTTCTAAAAAAGAGCTTTTGCTGCATAGCAAATTAATATGATCAGAGCCAATGCAATTAAAAATTCTTTCTTAATAGACTCTACTACTCAGTCTATATTCATATTTAGACCCAACAAGCTCAGCACTTTAACCATGAACAGAAACTCTGATCTGCCTGAGACCTTGGCTGCCCACAGCCCTTGGCTGGGTGTGGAGCCTGGTCCCCAGAGGAGCCCAGGGAGGAAGGCGAGAGCTGGAAAGAGGAGGCAGGAGACTGGGGTTTCCAAGAAAAAGACTGTAGACCTTGGGAGCCTAAATTGTCCCCGGATACCAGGATGCTCCCAGAACCTTAGGGGTGAGTGGAGATGGGGCAAGGCTTTGCCTCCTTCCTAGCACTGTATGCCCTCTCTCTTGCTTATGGAAGGTCATGGCATCCTGACTAACATGACTTCACAGCAAAGTTCCTCATCCTTGTTGGGCTTCTTCCCCCACTGTCTGGTGCCCACTAGTGTCCTGCTTTTCTATCCCTCCCAGCCACCTCTTTTCAGCTCTGCTGCCCCTCCACTGTCCCCTTCCCTCAGCCTGTGCTGGAATCTTGCACAGGGGGCCCTCCATATAGGGACTCACAGCTGTGTTTTCAGGCTGGCTCCTTTTGTGTTCCGTGGTGCTTGTTCCCTGGTAACCCTGAGCTGGGCACAGGGAGGTGTTCTGTTTATGCTTATTGACTTACCTTCATGGAGAAGGGGCTTCAAAACTCATCTCCATCCCCTTTGTTTTCAAGAGAAAGAAACAGACGTTCAGAGAGGGGCAATGACCTACCTGCCCAAGTTCATACAGGGCTGCGCTGAGAAGACAAACCCAGGTCTTGTTTCCAAACCTTGCTCACCCACAGCCCCTCTACTCACTGGGCTTGTATGCAGTGCCCTTCCCTGCTTACAACAGCATCTAAGGCAGCTCCCAGATGTACAGGGGACGTCAGGTGAACTGAAGATAAGAAAGGGTGATGATGGAGAAAAGAGGGCAAACTAGAGAAGCTGGTCCCCTAGAGATCAAATGTGGGGATGCGGACAGAATTTGAAGGAAACTTAGTGAACAACAGGAATAAAACATTCAGATAGTTTTATTATTTACGAAGTGTGTTCTTCAGCATTGCTTATCTTGGTCTTTGCAAGAGTGTGGTGTGATATTTCTCTCTCTACAGGTGAGGAAACTGAGGTCCAGGGAAGGTCTGTGACCTGTTGAAGGTGGCAGGTGGCTTTTTCAGTATCCAGACTCCTGAGCTCCATCAGGGTTTTCCACCACTTGTCCCCTGCTGCAATCAGAACAGGAAACCAGGAAGGTGGTCAGAGACTGCCATGCAACTTCACATAGGTGCAGAGGCAACCCCTCCCCATTACCCACAGGGTTGGCTGCCGTACCCCCCTGACAAGGAGGAAGTCTACCCCGGCCACTGCTGCCAGAGAGGCATCAGTGAGTATACATAAAATTTGAGCCCAGCTTGGTCAGTTTCCTCACTCCGGTTTTTTCCTTTATTTTCCTCTACTCCCCACCAAGAAGAGGGGCCTGTTTCCTGAAGGTCTCCAAGTTTACCCTCTGCCCACACGCTATTATCTGTCTTTCCAGCTGCAGTCAGCTCCGGAAAGACAGATGGTCTCTGCTGTGCCACAGATGGGTCTGCTTTCTTCTACACCTCAGTCTCTCTAAAACTCAGCCTTTGTTCAGTGTTGCCCATTGGTCTGGTGCTTTTTGAGTGTCTCATCCTACTTAGAAATCCAAATAGCTTGGTAATGTGGGTGTTATCAGTTCCGTTTTTACCAATGAGGAGACTGGGGGTAGAGATCTTAGGAAACATTTCCAGGGTCACTTAGTGGGTAAAAACGAAGGGGGTTCTTTGTTACGCAGTGGCAGAAAATTTAGCAACACTGTCATCTGCAGTAATGTGGAAAGTAGAAAGTGTCCGTCATGAACTGGGTTACACAGCTAGGATTTCCCAAAGCCTTGAAAGTGCTACCTGGTTTCTTCTTGTGGCTCATTGTAAAACAAGAGAGGAGAGAGGTAAACCCTAGGCAAGATTATTCGACATGAGGGAGCTGGCGCTTGGTGACTTAAAAAATTCTCAGCCTCCAGACAGTAAATGATACTAAAATCAAATCCAGGGCACATTCAGGAATATGTGATCTAAAGATGAAACCAAGGCTATGGCTATAAAATCCTTTGTTAAGACCTCAGAAAGGGAATGTGTTTAGCAGGAAAAACCAAATTGTTTTCAGGTCTGGAAGGGCTTGAGGGCAGGAGATTCTGTCTCCGTGGGTCTGGGGTGTACCACCCTCCCAGCACATGAATGTGTTCATCAACTCAGAAGCTCCTGAACCTTACTTTTGTGATTTTTACAGGGACTTCATCACGTCAGCATGACTGATTATTAATGCAGTCTTCAGCCCCATCCCCTCCCTGGGGTATGGGAGGTTTTTTTTTGTTTTTTTTTTGTTTTTTTTTCTCTTTCGGAGCCTTGCTCTGTTGCCCAGGCTGGAGTACAGTGGTGCGATCTTGGCTCACCACAACCTCTGCCTGCCGGGTTCAAGCGATTCTCCTGCCTCAGCCTCCTAAGTAGCTGGGACTACAGGTGTGTGCCTCTTTAGAGGAACAGATGCCAGGAAATTCCAAGGGAGGTAGGACCTCTGTGTCAGACATTCCTATCACTCAGGAGATTACAAAGGTCTTAGGAGCTCTGTGCCAGGAACAGAGATCAAAGACCAAATATTAGAACAAAAGATTCTCTTAGCACTCTCATTTATAAGGGTCTTAGGAACTCTGTGTCAGGAACTAGGGTCAAAGACATATATATATATATATATATAAAATATATAATTTTTTAATATAGTGTCTCAGGCAAAAGGCCCTCTCATGAATTTAAGGGTATGTGCTTCACAGATTTTTCAGTCAAACATTAGAGCTTCTAAGAAGTATAAAGACATTATCCTCATTGTCTCAGCAGACGTACATAGTGTGGAAGAGATCTTCTCTTGAAGAAATTTGTAGGCATGGCCTTTGTCTAAAGGAGTGCGCCACAGTAAGTGTTACAGGAGATCCACATATTTTTAAAGAGAATGACATTCACAAAACACTGCCAGATTGGACAGAAAGGAACAGAGATAGCATAAAATCTGGGATCTCACTTTGTATCCCCCCAATTAAACTGGCAGGAAGCAGCCTGGGGAAACTATGAAGCTGTAAATATGGGCTGCTTTTCATGGAAAGAGAAGGGTGACTCAGAGACACATTCAAGCACAGAGGAAGGAGCCATGACCACGGAAAAACTGAAAATTATTTCTAGGTAGGAATAGAGCAAAGTCTGAATCAAGGAATGTCCAACATTTGCCAAGCTAAGTTTCTTTTTTTTTTCTGAGACAGAGTCTTGCCCTGTTGCCCAGGCTGGAGTGCAATGGCATGATCTCAGCTCATTGCAACCTCTGCCTCCCAGGTTCAAGTGTTTCTCCTGCCTCAGCCTCCCAAGTAGCTGGGACTACAGGTGTCTGCCACCACACCTGGTTAATTTTTTGTATCTTTAGTAGAGACAGGGTTTCACCACGTTGGCCAGGCTGGTCTTGAACTCCTGATCTTGTGATCTGCCAGCCTCAGCCTCCCAAAGTGCTGGGATTACAGGTGTGAACCACTGTGCCTGGCGATAAAGTTCTGATTTTCTAAAGACCAGTGACTTTTTTTTTTTTTTTTTTAACAAACCTAGTTTAGTAAATTAAAGAAACACAGATGCCTGCACTCGGGGAGAACATCCAGTTCCTGATGGCCTTTTCATAGTCTTCTCTGTGACTCCACTGCCACCTCCACCTGGGAAAGTCTAATGACGTTTGTAGCCATCTTGTCTTACTAATGCTACAGTGCCAGGCTGCACCCCAACACCAGCTGGCACATGACAGACGAGTTCATGCTGATGGGCATCATGTTTGTCACCAATGGGTGTCAGCTTCTCCAGGCCATGTTTGGCAAACACATTTTTTCAGCTTTGCTTCTAAAAGCGAAAACCCTCGGAAGACCTCCAGAGTGAGTTTCTGGTCCCCAGGCTCTGATTCTTCGGAAATGCCCTCTGTAGGCTTCTCAAAAACATCAGCCACTTCCACCAAGTCCTTACAGAAACTCTGGATTCCAAGTATCTTGGTGTCTTCCACACATTTCTGGGTTCACCTTCTTATGTTTTCAGAATCAGCTACAGCTCTCTGGTATCTCACTGTTAAATCCCGGACTTCCTTCTCCAGTTTCACAGCTTTTACCCTTAAGGCTCATTCAGCAAGACAGGGCCCAAGGTCATCAGGAGGGTCCTCAGAATGGCAGTCCTCACCAGCAGTTCTCTGGGTGGCAGTACTGACTGGAGGCGGCCATCCCTTGCTCTCCCATGTAGCACTCGAGGCCAGTAGGAGTTGCACCTGCCGCTGACCCTCCCACAGGGACCGCACAGCCATGTTGGACCAGTGACTTTTTTTTTTTTTTTTTGCCTCCTGCTTCCTCGAACAAGAATATGTGTAGTGGTTTTCCTATGACTGTACTGCATTGGACATTGGGGTTGTGTGTGAATGCAGCAGCTAGTTTGTCTCTAGCTTACAGCTCTTCATACCGAGAATTGTACTCGAGGAACTACACCTGAGGAATTTCCTCCACACCTGGGCCTGATTTAAATGACAAGTTTCTGGACTCGTCCTCATGTCATAATGGGATGTCATGCCATAATGGGATGAGACTTTGGGAGGCTTTTGGTGGGGCTGAGTGTATTTTGCATGTGGGAGGAATGTCAATAATTTGTGGCCAGTGTGGGTACTTGGTGGTTTTAAAATACAGGCACTAATTCTTTAATATACCTTCCTTCAAGGGATGGAGGTGAATCCCTTTGAGTGTAGGCTGGACCCAATGACTGGCTTCCAATGAGTAGAATGTGGCAGAAGCAATGGTTTGTGATTTTGGAGTCTAGGTCATTATTAACGGCACTATAACTGCCTCCTTCCACACGCTCTCTCGGATCAGTCACATTGGGGAAGTTGGTTCCCATGCTGTGAAGAAAGGCTCGTACGGCAAAGAACTGAGGCCTGTGCCAGCAACCATGTGAGAGTGCCTGCCTTGGGCACGGCCCCCCATCAAGCCTCCCCAGGACTGCACTTCTTGCTGACATCCTGACTGCAACACCAGAGAGGTGCTGAGCCAGGAACACCCAGCTAAATCGTTCCCAAATTTCTGACCACACCCCACCCCCCCAAAAAAACCTGTGACCTAATGGATATTTATCATGTGCTGTTTTAAGCTACTACGTTTTGGAGCTAATTTATTATGCAACATCAAATGAGTCAGGAGAATGTCACAAGAGTTCTTTTTTCCTGGAAGCCCTGGAAGAAACCATCTCAAGAAGGCAGAAGTGGGAGGCCAGGCCCGGGTTGCTCTTCTTCCCAGGGTGAGGAAATTTCAGCACTGGCTGTTGGATTTCACAGTGCGGCAGTCACTGGAGGTGTTTCAGGGAGTGGCAGCATCAAAGGACTGACTGGAGTGGCTTCAAGAGAGAACAAAAGAGAACCTGGGAGGCGGATGGTGCAGCCAGTTCTTTCATGGGCCTTTGTGGCAGAGGACAATAAGATGTTGGAGCAGTAGCTGGAGGGCTGTAAGAGGGGATGGCTTAATATATAGAGCCCATTTCGATTCTGATGGTCATGACATACAACGGAGAGGAAGATGATGCAGGAGAGAGGGTGGCTCCTGGACGAATATTCCTTTTTTAATTTTAGACAGGGTCTTGCTCTGTCTCCCAGGCTGGAGTGCAGTGGTGTGATCATAGTTCACTGCAGCCTCGACCTCTCAGGCTCAAGCAATCTTCCTGCCTCAGCCTCCTGAGTAGCTGGGACCACAAGCATGCACCACCACGCTCGGCTGGAATATTCTTGTGTAGACAAGAGAATATGAAATTTGGAGCTGAAGGAAAGTGATTGGCTTGAGATGAGAATAGGGAGAGTGAGAGGAAGAAGAGAGGTAGATGACTGGTAGGTGTGGTGGGATCAAGTGGACATTCTTTTTTCTCCTTCCGTCCCTTACTTCCTTCCTCCCTTCCTCCCTCCTTCCCTCCTTCCGTTCCTTTCTTCCTTCCTTCCTTCCTTCCTTCCTTCCTTCCTTCCTTCCTTCCTTCCTTCCTTCCTCTCTTTCTCTCCTTCTCCTTGTGTCCCTCCCTCCCTCCCTTTCTCTCTTTCTCTCTCTCTCTCTGTTCAGTGAGTTAGGATGTGGGGACACCAGCTGAGCATGTGGAGAGGGAGGACAGGGACGCTGTGGGTCTAGAATGGAGCAGAGCCACTCCACTCTCAAGGTCACGTGCTTACAGTGAGACATTTCGGGATGATAGACTGTATTTTGCCAGCCACAGCCACATTCACCTTGGCTGGGTACAGGCACATTGTAAGCGGGAAGCTGGGTTCCACCAGGGTTACAGTTTTCCCAGAGGAGTTCAGTAAAAGGGGAGGGGGCACAGAAATGGAGGCTATGTGCCGAAGAGTGATTTGAGGTTGGATCACGGCATCTACGGGAAAGGAAAGCATGAGTGAGATCGGGGAAAGGGGCAGATGGCAGGATGAATGGATCATGGGTCCCTGTGATGTTAAAGCAATACTGAGATCAGGTTAACAGGATTGAGGTAGTGGGTGGTGGGAATGAGATTAAGAGCAGAGCTATTGTGCTTGCTGACCATCTGCAAGGGTGGCTGAGATGGGGAAGAGGATGAGACCACTGGGAGACGAGGCCAAGAAACTGAGATGCCAGGGATTTGGAAGAATCGTCCATGTAAATGTTGGGTCTATATAGGCCCAAGATCACCAAGAATTATGGCAGCACCAGGAAGAGTGATGTTGAGCCTGAGGTTAAGACCCACAAGGAATAAAGTGCCCCAGATTGTACAGGATTTGCAGCAATGATGGGTGGTCACCCACAGTGATATAGCCTAATGGCAGAAAGCTACTTGTGGGGTGCTTTAGGGAGGATAGGAAGATAGGAAGGGGCTGTGAGGAGCACGGAGGACACTGACCCCACCCTGGGACCCAGGAGCATGAGGAGAAGGAAAGCAAAAGCCTCTCCTTAAGAGAACTGCGGAGAAAGCAGTGTCCTTGGAGAGCAGGCAGACGTCAGGGAGCGTACCACAGTGACGTTCAGAGAAGCTGAGCACACAGGGGCTTGTGCTGATGACTGTGCACTTCACGGGCAGGGTGGAAAGGTTATGGGATTTGGAATGAGTGGGAAACAGGGCTCATTTAATGGATTTACAAAGTGTTACTGAGTTGGGATTCTGGGTGACGAGGAAGGACTGGGGTACTGTGGGCGTCTGTGGTGACTGGAGTGAACAGGGATGGAATAAGGCACAGAGTGGCTGCACTGCAGTCTAGTGCTGACCCTGGGGGAGGGGAGGAGGCCAGGAGGCTTTACAGGAGCAAGTGGGATCTCGCTCCTGTCCTTGGTGGTGGGTGCTAGGGAGGGTTTTTTTTTGGCTGTAAGTTTATTCAATGCAAAATAATCCTCTCCAGTTTTACTGAGGTGGCTGACCACGTCCATGACCAAATCCGCCTCTAAACTGGAATTGGGTTGCTGACCAGCCCCAGCCTCGGCTTTCTTGTCAGCACCAGGGGTCACAGCGCTCCGCCTGTAGGTATCTCTGTCGGCTTCCCCTCTTGTGAGTTTTGCAGGCCGCTCACCCTCCAGACCTTTCGGCCGAGGCCTGCCTGTCTCTGGATGGCTGTGGCATAGGGTGGCAGGCACAATCTCTGGGGGCAGATGAAGGTAGTCACAGAGATATTGGATACCCTTCTTGGTAAGATACCAGACAAACTGTTCCTTCACATAGCCTCGGGACTTGAGAGACTGCATGGCCTTCATGACGTGAAGGTTGGGCACATTCTTGTCTGTGTATTCTTGTCTGGGTGCTTGGGCATATGGGCATCCTTCTTGGCCACCATGACTCCCTCCTTAAAAAGGAGTTCAAAAATGGCAATCCGGCTCTTCTTAGGCATCAACATCTCAGCGGCTGTGAGGGGGCAAGAAAGGAAGGAGCTTTTTTTTTTTTTTTTTTGAGGCAGAGTCTCACTCTTGTTGCCCAGGCTGGAGTGCAGTGGTTTGATCTCAGCTCATTGCAACCTCTTCCGCCCGGGTTCAAATGATTCTCCTGCTCAGCCTTCTGAGGAGCTGGGATTACAGGCGTGCACCACTACGCCCAGCAAATTTTTGTATTTTTAGTAGAGATGGGTTTTTACCATGCCAGCCAGGCTGGTCTCAATCTCCTGACCTTGTGATCCACCTACCTCGGCCTCCCAAAGTGCTGGGATGGCAGGCGTGAGCCACAGCACTCATCCGGGGAGGGGTGTTTTGATGGAAAATCTGGGGTCCCTCCTTGCTCTTGCCAAGAAGGTGAAAGCAGCAATAACCGGATAAAAATTATACAAACTCATCCTCAAGGATAAACAGAGGGTTCCATACACATTTTGAAGGTGGGTAAAATCAGAAGACTTCACAAATCAGAGAAAGCTGGCAGGAGTGGGGGAATAAGAGGAAAGTCGTTTTTACCCTAGAACCCCAGAAAGGTGGAGAGGATAAATAGTTTGTTTTGTTTTGTTTTGTTTTTTTGTTTTTTAGAGAGTCTCTCTGTTGCCCAGGCTGGAGTGCAGTGGTGTGATCTCAGCTCACTGCAACCTCCACCTCCTGGGTTCAAGTGATTCTCCTGCCTCAGCCTCCTGAGTAGCTGGGATTACAGGGGCGCCCCACCACGCCCAGCTAGTTTTTGTATTTTTAGTAGAGATGGGGTTTCTCCATGTTGGTCAGGCTGGTCTCAAACTCCCGACCTCAGGTTATCTGCCCACCTCAGCCTCCCAAAGTGCTGGGATTACAGGTGTCAGTCACCGCACCCGGCAAGAAATTGTATGTCTTAAGGCAGGGTTAAAGTGGACACCAGAAACCAGAGAACAGGTTGGAGCTCTGCTTTAAGAATCACTTAGACTCCTAGATTCTCTGGCTCTCGTGAGACCGAGAGTAGGTTAGCTGCCCACATCCTCTGTCTCCTCTCTCTCAACAGCTGTTGAGAGCTTGAGGTAAGTCTCTGATGAGGGTGGACACAGAGGTGCTCTGCTCGGGGCACAGGGTGCCACAGAGAGACAATGTGTAGTGGGGGCTTGGGTGGGAACAGACATTGGGCAGTGAGACCCCTTTGCTCTGCTCCAGTTGGTGCCTAGAACCCTGGGTCTAGACTTAAACACCCCCAGGGAGGACAGCTAAGAGTACTTTCTGGAGAAACAGGGCTGTGAAAGAGAAAAAAAATGGAGCCATGCTCTGCCCAATCAGCCTGGAGCCCACAGCACCCTGCGGCATACATGGGGCTTCTGGGCGCTTCCATGCAAGTGGGCGGCTGAGAAGTGGCAGAGGTTTCCAGAAAGCTCTGAAGAAAGACAGAGGTAAACGAAAGGAGAAAACAAAAGATATGATAGACACTTGGAGGACACAGAAAATATATAAAGCTTTGAAGAAGTTCAAAAGTTAAAACTTTAGTATTTCCATGGAAAATATGGCTTGCCAAAATAAAACATGCTGTGCTATAAAAAGGAATATTCAGAGAACAAATGGACCATTTAGAAATGAGAAATGTGATCGTGTATATTGTAAACATTTGAATAGAATGTAACTTTGAGGAGCTTTCCCAGAGAGTAGGAATAAAGAAAAATAGATGACAAACAGGAGAGGAAGATCATCACATCAGGCTCAGTCCAGTAGGCCCGAAATGGGGATTGCAAGTGTCAGAGAACAGCCCTGTGGGGGTGACAGGCCTGGGGCAAGGCACAGAGTGATCTCGAATGTGGCAGAAAACAAGAAAGGTTCGCTTTCTTCTAGAGGCTGCAGCCACATTGGTGGTGATAAGGACAGCACAGGGCAGTGCTGTGCTGCAGGGGTGGCTGATCTGGGCAAAGCATTATCAGGCCCTCAGTAATGACACAGGACTTCAATTCCTGGGTGGTGGAAATGCACAGAGGTATTGTTGGGAAGGGGTGTATCAGGGGAACCAGCTAGGAGGTGGGGATTGAAGACGAGACCCACTGTTAGGTGGCTGACACAGTGGTCCGAGTGCCAGTGTAAGGTGAAGGGGCTTGGAAAGGGGGAGGAGGCACAACAGGGGAGGCCTTGGCAGAATGTGGCTGAGCAAGGGCAGACGGAGACGGAAACCTTGGGGTGACCCAGGCACCTGATTGTGGGGTGTTAAATAAGATTGATAAGAAGCCATTGATTTAGACTGAGCTCCTGCCCTCGGTCCAACAGCCCAAACCAAAATGCGGTCACCGTGCTAAGGTTGCACATCACCAACCTGAAACCAAGCTGTTTATCTGTCCTTCCAAGAAATTAGGAGAGAGGTAATAGCCAAATCCCTGAACGGGCCAATTTTGGCCAGCATGAAAAGGAATTCCCCTCTGCTTTAACCTTTACAAGGAAGGTAACTGAAATGACCAATTCCCTTTTTGTTCCTTGTTTCTGCTTTCTTCAGTCTTTTGCTGTCTCTATAGCTGCCTGGGTTGCAGAGTGGAGTTCTCTAAACCTCTTCTGGTTTCGAGGGCTGCCCAATTTGCAAATCATTCCTTGCTCAAATAAACTCTGTTAAATGTATTTTGTCTAACCTGTTTCTTTTCTTCTTTTCTGTTTTAGAGACAAGATCTCACTCTGTTGCTCAGGCTAGTGTGCAGTGGCGTGATGATGGCTCACTGCAACCACGAACTCTTGGCTTCAAGCAATCCTCCAGCTTTGGCCTCCCAAAGTGGTGATATTAGAGGTGTCAACCACCAGCATTCCAGACCTAAAGTTTTTCTTTTTCTTTTTTAATTTTTTTGAGACAGAGCCTCACTCTGTCACCCAGACTGGAGTGCAGTGGCATGATCTCGGCTCACTGCAAACTCTGCCTCCTGAGTTCAAGCGATTCTCCTGCCTCAGCCTCCCCAGTAGCTGGGATTACAGGCACCCGTCACCATGCCTGGCTAACGTTTTTGGTATTTTTAGCAGAGATGGGGTTTCGTCATATTGGCCAGTCTGGTCTCGAACTCCTGACTTCATGATCCACCTGCCTCAGCCTCTCAAAGTGCTGGGATTACAGGCGTGAGCCACCTCACCTGGCCAAGTTTTTCTTTTATTGGGGGCTATAGATAGGAGGAGGAGGCAGGGAGGAGGGATAGTCATCAGTGACTCAGCCTTGGTGAAAAGGCACTGCAGGTGCTGGGCTTTGCTCCCACAACCCGGTCCACTGAAAACTGACGGTGGGCAAGTAGAGGGCCTGGGAGGAAAGCCTCAGCTCTGTAGGAAGGATGTGGCCAAAGGCCTTGGATAAAGTTCTGGCTTTTTCTTTGCAGAGAATGCAGAGGTCCGGAAGGAGCTCCTGGGAACCCAGCCTTGTTGGAGACTCGCGGCCCACCTGGGGTCCTGTGGCTCAGTGGGAAGCGTCTATGGGCCCGGGGACTGTGCTGAGCTGGGTGCAGCAGACATCTCCCTTGATGCGGCATATGCCGATTCCTTAAGACCCTGAGATGCAAAGAGCCAGGAGAAATACATGAAATGACTTGAATCTGTTCTCCTACCCTGTCCCTCTCCCCAGGCCTGCCTCTCCTCCAGCAAGCCGGCTCCTGACCTGACTGAGTTGCCCTTGCACCTTTTACTCAGCCCTATCTATGGTTTTTCCCATGTGTCCCCTCCTCCCAGTGTCTGTTTCCCTTCTGTGTCCACCCTCTTTCCCTCAGGACTAGAATGAGGCAGAGTCCTGGGATGGTGGCTTTAGGGACTCCCTGGAAGGGCAGGTGGTGGGAGGGACTTTCCAGCTGTGCAGGTCAGTGTTTCTCATGGAGGGATGGGGGAGGGGAAGGGAAGAAGGAGAAAGAAAGAGGGAAGAAGGGGAGAGGAGGAAAGAATAGAGAGACAGAGAGGGAGAGAGGAAAAGGGGTGGAGTGGGGAAGAGGGAGGGGGAGAAATGGAGAGGGACAGGGATGAAAAGGGAGTGGGGGGAAGAAAGAGAGAGGAGAACACACAGAGACAGAGAAACATAGATGAGATTTCTGCAAGTTTGCAGCTGAAGGACAAAGGTGAGCCTGTGTGTGTGACAGACATGTCGATGGATGGGGAGGCTTTAATTTGGAGAGCGCTGTCGATGGTCATTTCCACCTCTGTTCTCTGGTCGATTCCCCTCTGACCCTCTATCCTGGGCAGAAGCTGTTCCCTGTTCCATTTGCCCAAGTCCAACCTACACCACACTCACCACCAGATGAGCAGGGCCGCTAGCACCAGGCTCTTGGCTCCGAGGAGTCCACAGAGCACAGGGAGCAGGACGCTGGGGGCTGCAGGGCCAGGGCGGAGCGTGGAGTTCTGTGGCCTGGAAGGCGGAGGGACAAGAAGGCGAGAGGATGGGCTGGGGAGGCAAGTTTCCGTCTGCCAGCCCCTACCCGGGCCTGTGTGGGTCTGGGTGCCCCCCGAACTCACTGTGAAGGGACAGCGATGGTAGTTGGAGACTCAGGGGCTTCTCTGGCTCCTTCAGTGGGAGGCACACAGCTCTGGGTCTGGGTCTGTGAAGAGACCAGGTTGCGGGGAGCCCAGGTGGTCCGTGTGGAGGCAGAGGCTGCCGGGGAAGAGAAGGGGCCGTGGTTAGCGAGTGGGAGACCCCACCTGTGCCTGCCAGCAGGAAAGTGGGATGGGGGAGTTGGGTCAGACTGGAAACAGAGCCCATGGGCCCAGAGAAGAAAACTGATTTGGGGGGTGAGGACTGAACTGCGAAGTCCCCTGGCTCAGAATTAGACAGACCTGGGGCCTGGGCTCTACTGGGCACCTGCAATGGTATCCTTGAGTCCAGGGTGAGCACTGGAAGAGTCAGGAAGCCTAGCCCCCTTCCAGCACTTGAGTCTTTGGACCGGCACCCACTTGAGCCTCCTGAGGGTGGACACAGCCATGATGCTCGGGCCCCTCCGCTCTCTGCCCTCCATTCTCTTTCTCACGCCTCTGGGGCTTGGGAAGGGAGCCCCTTGCGGGGAAGCTGAAGGGCAGTTTTCAGATCCCTGGCCCTCGCAGTTCTGCCGCACAGCCCTGGACCCCCAGCCTCCGCAGCCCAGGGAATGCCTTTCGCAGCCCCTCTTGATATCTGGGACTCTGTGAACTGGCTGTACACCACTCCTGCCATTCACCTTCCCTTTTTTTTTTTAGATTATAAAAACTTCCTCTTTAATCAAGGCTTATAACATGAACAGATTTCTTGAATAAAATGGGAAGTTTCCAGTACACTGAAACATAAATCCACAAGTCACCATACATACAACACCCAGCAGGAACAAACAAAAACAAATTTACACGATCCCTGTAATAGCCGTGGTCTTAATCTCAGATGCTTCCCCCATCTGCCAAGTGTGTTCTGGATACACAGCACACCGTGGCTTCTGGGGTCACACTCGGCTGAGGCTGTGGGTCCACAGAGCACTCATCTGGCTGGGCTATGGTGGTGGCAGCTCTACTCAAGAACCAAAACAGTTACCAGCACATTCAAACAGTGTATTGAACATCTTATAGTATCAAAGTGGGAAACAAGAAGGCAACATAATAATGTCATCAGAAAGATGTTAGGATGTACGGACAGCTGTGTAAAGCTTGAGGCTGACCTACCTGTGCTCAGAGCCCAAAAGTGATGGGGACTATTGAGGTCAAAAAGGCGATGGCTGGTTGGGTGGGTAGGGCCCAGAAGGAAAAGAAAGTGGGGTTGGACCCAAGGCTAGGAGAGGAAGTGGGGACTCTCAGTGTCTAGACCTGGCAGACAGGTCTACATACCTATTTGGAGTCCAGGAGGCAGGGAGAAGGGGAAAGAAGGGGAAAGAAGGGGAAAGGGTTGGGAGGGGCCTGGAGAAGAGGGTACCTGAGGCTGGGCCATTCCTTGTTCCAGGGACTGCCCTGGAAGGTCCTCCCTGGAAAGAGTCACTGGCCAACGGGCACATGGATACGGTCCTGTCCCATAGGACGCTCTCTCTGAGGTTGTCTAGGATGCTGGCCAGGATAACCCCGTGCTCAGCCTGGGAGAGGTGTTTGGGATGTTGGTGAAATTCTGGACCTGTGCTATTGAACGTGTCATCTGTGGGCTGATGCTGGCCTACAAATTGTAACCCATCCACAGCAAAGTATAAAAATTGGGAGTAGGGGTTTCAAAACTTTTATATCAATTTGATATTGCCTCAAGATCCAAGCACCTGATTAGTTAACTCATCTAATTGAACAGGATATAAACCAGCTTGAATGTTGCCAAATTAGCATGGAGAGTCAAAAATGGAGCCAACTGTGTGCTAGTAACCCACAGAAGGACGATGTTACAGTGTGTGATACTTCAAAATTAGTTGTTAGCGGCCAGGCATGGTAGCTCACGCCTGTAATCCCAGCACTTTGGGAGGCCGAGGCGGGCAGATCACTTGAGGTCAGGAGTTTGAGACCAGTCTGGACAACATGATAAGACCTTGTCTTTACTAAAAATACAAAAGCTAGCTGGGTGTGGGGGGACACGCCTGT
Organism: Cacajao melanocephalus; assembly: GCA_963573385.1. Lineage (NCBI taxonomy): Eukaryota > Metazoa > Chordata > Mammalia > Primates > Pitheciidae > Cacajao > Cacajao melanocephalus. The sequence continues at coordinate 25,046 of CAUYLG010036929.1, forward strand.
AATCTCAGCCACTCAGGAGAATCACTTGAACATAGGAGGCGGAGGTTGCAGTAAGCTGAGATCACGCTACTGCACTCCAGCCTAGGCAACAGAGCAAGACTCTGTCTCAAAAAAAAAAAAAAAGGCCAAGTGGCTTATACCTGTAATCCCAGCACTTTGGAAGGCCGAGGTGGGCAGAACACAAGGTCAGGAGTTCGAGACCAACCTGGCCAATATGGTGAAACCCTGTCTCTGCTAAAAATACAAAAATTAGCCAGGTGTGGTGGCACGTGCCTATAGTCCCAGCTATATAGGAGGCTGAGGCAGAAGAATCACTTGAACCTGGGAGGTGGAAGTTGAAGTGAGCTGAGATCGTGCCACTGTGCTCCAGCCTGGGTGACAGAATGAGATTTTGTCTCAAAATAAATAAATAAAATTAGTTGTTAGCTATAACCCCAAAATGTATAATTTTATAATTTATTATTTTTATAATCATTTTCATTTTTAATCAAATATATTTTTAACAGAATTTACAGTGTAACATGATTAGCTAATTTAGAGTAGATTAGTGATTACCTAAATAAAGTTCTAATGAACAGATAGTAAAACAAAAGCCACTGAACTTTTTGTCAAGAAAAGACACATCTTTTCTGAATGTGGCAGTGACAGTAAGCCAAATGAAGATGGTAGAACTGATTAGAAAGACATTTTTTCCTTCTGCAATTATTCCAAAGAGTTTGTGCTGGTTTTGTTTGAAAGTAGAATCCCTCATTGTGGTAGGCAAAATAAGGGTACCCCAAAATGTCCACTCCCTCATCCCAGGAGCCTGTGCTGACACTGCCTTCCATGGCAGAGGGAAATTTGCAGATGTATTAACATTGAAGATCTTGAGTGGAGAGAGTAGCCTGGGTTATCCAGGTGGGCTCAATCTAATTACGAGTCTATAAGAGTGGAAAACGTTTCCTAGCTGTGTTAAGAGACAGTTGCAGTGTGAGAGGGACCCCCATCCAGTGTTGATGGCTTTGACAAGGTAGAAAGGGGGCCATGGGCCAAGGAATGTGGTGGCCTCATGAAGTGGGGCAGCCTTCAGTTTACAGCAAGCAAAAAAGCAAGATCTCGGTCTCTGATAGCTGCAGGAAACTGAATTCTGCCCATGACCTGGATAAAGAGAAAGATGATCTCCCATAGCCCCCTGGAGTGAACACAGCCTGCCAACCCTGAACTATGGGTTTTAGTTCAGTAAGACCCATACTGGGCTTCTGAGCTACAGAACTGTAAGATAATAAATTTGTCTTGTTTTAATATATATATATATATATATATATATATATATATATATATATTGTTGAGATGGCATCTTGCTCTGTCGCCAGGCTGGAGTGCAGTGGCACGAACTTGGCTCACTGCAACTTCTGCCTCTTGGGTTCAATTGATTCCCCTGCCTCAGCCTCCTGAGTAGCTGAGACTACAGGCATGCACCACCATGCCCAGCTAGGTTTTTGTATTTTAGTAGAGACGGGGTTTCACCTTGTTGGCCAGGATGGTCTTGATCTCCTGACCTCGTGGTCCAACCACCTCAGCCTCTCAAAGTGCTGAGATTACAGGTGTGAGCCACCGTGCCTGGCCAATTTGTGGTAATTTGTTATGGCAGCAATAGGGAACAATTACAGTCACATATGTGAGTTTTGTAGTTATAATTAGTAGGGAAGTATTAAAACTTAGTGAGGTATTTGTTGAGATGTATTGGGCAATGAGGCAAATGAACCATAAAAACAAGTGGCATATACATATAAAACGGAAAAACACAAGGTCACAAAAAACTAGTTGTTTTTAGGAAAAAAAAATGTATCGGATAGAAAAGCTCTCAAAAGCAATCTGTATTTCACATAGAAGCTCTGGACTTTTTGGCTTCTTGTAAAGTAACATTTTGCATTGCAAAGACTAATAACTCATCTACAGTTGCCAAAACATTACTGAACAACGTTTGCGTTACAATATTGGGTAATTTATAGCAAAGAAGGGAGCTTAGTATCATTTTCCCTTGGTGCCTTAGGTCAACATATTCAGGAATTGGATAATGATATGGATGACCACTTCCCAGAAAAAATAAAGCTAGCAAAGTATTTTTCATGGCAATTTGAAAAAATGCACAGATATTGCTAGCATAGCTATTATATTATATGCAATTTGAACACAATGATATGAAGGAATTCTGAATTTTTAGTTTAATTGGCAAAAACATAACTAGCTCTGAACTGTATAAAACTATGAAGGTTATATGATCAGCATGTGGTTTGGAGGTTTTAAGTTTTAGGTAAGAGTATGTTCCTATGGCTGCAGTTGCAATGACAGGAAAACTTTCTGGAAAAGTCATCCAGATTAAGAAGCCTTGGGCTAGATTGTAAATTAACGCACTGCTTCCTTCATTGAGAGAGTTTTGCTATGAAAAAAAAAAGCAGCTTAATTGAACAGTGTGCTGACCAACGTGGACAAAATTGTGAATTATATAAGGTGAATATATTAAATTTCAGATCATTCTCTTTAGTATGTGGAAATGTGGAAACAGATCATAAACAGCTACTATTGCATGCCAAATTAAAATTTTGTTGAGAATGTTTCATTTATAGAAAGAATTCCTAATGTTTCTTCAAGACAAGCAGCCAGTTTAGTACAAATGCGAATTGCACCATCAGGCTTGTTTATATTGTAGTTCTGATGTTAATATTTCTGATGTTGCAAGGAAGAAAAGCAACAGGTTTTTCAGTGGCAAATAAAGTCTAACTGCAAAAATAAAAGAAGAACCATTTCTATCAATTGTTATGACATGGTCTTAATTTACATTTATTAACAAAATAGGTGATAATCTTCATATTGCATATCTTCACAAGTGCTCATGGGTAAACATTAACAATTTTATAGCATGTTTTGAATTTTGTTTTTTGTCAAAAGAAGATATATGCAGAGGAAATTCCTAGATCTAAAATCCATATTTTCCCATAAAAAGATACTTTAAACTGTAACTTTTAGGATAAAGTTTTGGAACTGGCTACTGATAAAGGATTGAAGATGCATTTTGAAATTATAGCATCATTTGCTTCCTTTTGTAAAAGTTAAAAATAAAATATTGAGCTTGTCAGAATTGCTTTAAAATTTCTTCTATTTCTGACAATATGCCTCTGTGAGACCAGTTTTCTGGTATTCTACTATGAGTATTATTTTTTAGAAAATCAACACAATTTCTTTATACATTATCTCCTAAGCAATGTGGTGTCATAAATAGTTCTCAGATTAGTAAGTTAACAAGTAAGAAGAGTGCTCATGTGTCACATTATAAGCCTTAAATATGGATAGACAGGGTGTTTCTTTGAAGGGTGCATATTGGCATTTAATATGGAGAATTGCGATTTCCTTTCTAAGTAAATGTGTGTTTAGTTTTAACTGAGGAATCAGAAAACATTATGGGTATACCGTTAAGCTACTCCATCAACCACCTTTAGGCACACTTTCAAATGAACAATGTATATAGTTTTTATAATTTTTTTCTCTGCATGATATTTGTTCTGATTATGTTTATTAAAATGAAATTTTATTTTTGCCAAATTTAATAAACTTTGGGCTTGTACTTTGTATGTCTTCTTCTCATTTTACTTTTCTAATAATTTGTTTTTATCATATTTTACAAAAAAATTAGTCATTGGTGAATTGCAGATTTATTTTTTTAAAAAGGTCCTCTTCTACAGAAACTTTGAGTAGCTCTGCTCTGGGCTGGAGGTTGGCACACTTTCTGTAAAGGGTCAGGGATGGGCCGTGTGGTCTCTGTCACAACTGCTCAATTTTGCTGTCACAGCATGAAAAGGGCCACAGACTAGGTAAATGAGAGGGCATGACTGTGTTCCAAAAAATCACTCTACTCTACTTCTAGGCACTGAAATTTGAATTTCCTACATGTCTCAAAATACTATTTTTCTTTAGATTTTTTTTTTCAGTCATTCTTAGTTATCGGGTCATAGTTTGCTGACCCTGATCTGGACTATGAGGGATGGACAGATCCCTACCCAGGTACTAAGGGGCCACTGGCTTTCCATGGTGGGGGCAGCCAGTGGATGCATCTTTCCTGGGCACCTGCTATGTACCAAAGATGCCGGGCAGTCCTGCCCTCCGGTAGCAGGGTCATATGGGCTGATGGCTCAGCATGCTCACTGGGTCTGTTTCAGCATCTCTCAGGAGGCCCAGGCTGCAGGCTTGGGAGTCGTGGAGACTGTGAGATGGCTGCTCATGTGCACAAATGAGTTCCCCTGCACCTGTTCCCAACAGCCTTCCCAGGAGACTGGGTGTGGGTGTGGGTGGCTTCCATGATTTGAAAACGGGGGGTGATGGAGGCACCAAAAGGAGGTGAGGGGCATCCCCCTGAGGACCCTAGGGAAGGTGCTCACCTGGAGACACCACCAGATAGAATCTGACGGACTTAGAGACAGAGTTGTCAGAAGGGCGGTAGATTCTACACCAGTAGTGTCCTGAGTCTTCCTCTCTCAGATCAGTCGTGATGACAGTGAAGAAGCCAGCATCAGGGTCATCCCAGATTGAGAATCGAGAGATCGAAGCCAGCGTCCTGGGCTTGGAGCTGGTGACTAACCTGATGCACTTGAATGCTGACGCCTCCTTACACCAGCCTTTCGTCTCGTAGAGCCTGCTGCTGGACGGGTACTGGCATCTCACTGTCAGCGTCTGCCCTGCCTCTTTGTGAAGGACTTGAGCCTTGGATTGTGCCTGAGAGCCTGGAGAATGATGAAGCAGCGCATAGGTCAGGGCCACACGCACAACCTGCCCTCACACCAGGCCTCTGGCCACAGAGCCACCTGCTCCCTGACCCTGCTGCCCTGACAATCCCCACCACACCCATCTCCTCTGCTCCCACCACACCCATCTCCTCTGCTCCCACCACACGCATCTCCTCTACTCCCACCACACCCATCTCCTCTGCTCCCACCACACGCATCTCCTCTACTCCCACCACATGCATCTCCTCTACTCCCACCACACCCATCTCCTCTACTCCCACCACACGCATCTCCTCTACTCCCACCACACCCATCTCCTCTACTCCCACCACACGCATCTCCTCTGCTCCCACCACACGCATCTCCTCTGCTCCCACCACACGCATCTCCTCTACTCCCACCACACCCAACTCCTCTGCTCCCTGGGCTGCTCCTCCCTCTCACCTGGGAACAGCAGCAGCAGCAGTAGCAGCCATGGGTGTGGGGCTTGCCAGGCCATGTGGCCCTTTTCCTGTGTGCTGGTGGGAGGGGACACCTGGAGAAGTCTGGGGAGAGGGAATTGGGAGCTGGGCCTGATTTTGCTGCTCTTCCAGCACCTCTGATAAAAAATGAAAAAGGCCAAGGCCTGCATTGGGGAGATGGGAAGTTTCAAAGGGCAGATTCTATGGGCACAGGGAAGTGGGGATCTCCAGCTATAGGCGAGTCTGGGCCTGGTGGGCTCAGTGCTGTCTGGCACACAGCTCCCGGGCTTCTGTAGACCATGTCTGCTCTCCCCTGTGCCCAGTTGCCCCTCCTCACTATGACTTACCCCCAAGGGAGGAGCTGAGAAGGCCAGGAGGAAACTGTGGGCGAGTAATGGGCTGCCTCCCTTTCACTCCCTCTGTGAGCTGCCTCTTCTTTTCAGGGCCCTGGCTTTGCTGCCCTCTCCAGGGAAAGCCAGGCTGAAGGTGGATAACAAGCTCAGGGACACTTGGAACCCTGATCATGAACTCCAAGTCCCACTGGTCACAGGGTGGCCAGGAACGTCATGCCCAGGCCTGTGTGGTGGGTCAGTGATGTATTTCCACTCTGGAAGGTTTCGTGGGTGTGGGAGGGGAGAGGGGAGAGGAGGTGGAGATTCAAAACCAGAAAGGGAGTGTAGGGAGGGTCCCTGGCAAAGGTAGGGGAGGGGAGGGTTGGGAGAGCACACGGAGCAGGTTTCCTCAGAAAGGGTGCATCAGTGGGATGGGGGAGAGGGAGCCCAAGGACTGGACCGGGCCCCAACTCTGCATCCTCGAACCCCGCAACTTAAGTACCCTGGAGAAATATTGTTTAATTAAAACATAAACGGATGAAAGACTCTAGCATCTCTTTCTTTAGTTAATGTCGGCGCTTTGAAGATTAAATTTTAAAATAAGATTCAATTTACAAAGAGAGTGAGCTAATATATCTTAGGAGGGGTAGGGATGCTGTGTGTAATTGCACTTGCACCTCTGGGGCTCTGCTGGTGTGGCATCTGCTGCCGGGGACTCTGTGTACAGAGGTAATAACTGAGATGGGAATTGGAATCTGTCAAGTGGGCTTGATTCCACATCCACTGCTTTGCCTGCCCGTGAACTTCTGCTCCCCACTCCGTGTCAGCACAGCGCCCTTCTCCTTATGGTAGGAGTGCATGGAGACGGAGAATGGGAAGGGCAGAAGGGTAGGCAAAAGGAGGACACAGTAGGGCTATCAGATGTTGGTGCCCAAGGGACCAAAGTGGGAAAGCACGCTTCAGCTCTGGAGCTAGAAGACAGCTCAGGGAGCGATGCCTGCCGGTCACTCACACAAGCATTGTTTACAAAGTGTGCCCATGCACACTTTGTCAAGTCCCTCAGCACGTTTGTGAGGAAGGTATTACTTTTCTTTTTCAAAGATGTGGGAATTGAGGCCCAGGTATGGTCAGCCACCTGCTCAGGGTCTCACGGGGAGTAAGTGGCATTACCAGAACAGGCCTCCTGACTTCTGCCTGGAGGCTTCCGGCTGGTCTGGTTGAAGCGTGACCCACAGACAGGACAGGAAACCAGGGGTGAGAGAGAGGCTCCCACTGAATCACACGCACAGGCAGAGGCGAGCTTGTAGGGGGTTTCCTCGCTGACAGTGGGGGCTCAACTTCTCCCTGAACCTGATTATGTACCAAATCAGGGTGGGGGCACCCTCCCAAGGGGGAGGAAGGTAGCCTTGCCCCCAGATGGCACTGAGGCATGTCACCGTGTGTGTGCGGGTCAGCAACTATGCTGACTTTCCACTTCTCTGACTGCTGCTGACTCTGAGAAGTGACAGCTCCTCCCTGTAGCTTACAAGAGCACCCCTTGTCTTATAAGAGTGCACTAGCGTGTGACTCTTCAGCCTGCGGCTGGCTCTGCGTCATTCTTTGCTGTGTCAGAGTGTGTCCTCTCTCCCCAGGGGACAGGAGCTCTCAAAGGGAGGGGGATCTGCCCCTCTCTCTGTGCTGTGGCCTCCCTACCCATGTGAGTGGGGTGGGCACCCTCTGCATAGACTTGGGATCTTGAGCCCCCTAGGTGAGGACCCTGCTGGAACCATCTGCACCTTCAGCCTCCTCTGGCCTCTGGGACCTGGAGGCAGGGAAGCCTGGGCTTAGGCTCAGCCCCTTATCCAGGCTGGGCTGGCTCTGCTCCCTGGGGACTCGCAAGAGCCCTTGTCACAAGTTGAATTTCTGCAGGAGGGACTAGGGTATGTAGCTGTGCTGAAGGAGTCGGGAAGTCTCTTGAAGAGCTAGGGACAACACCTCCCCCTTGACACTATCAGAGGAGGGCACAGCAAAGTCTTGTCGAAGGGCCTAGGGTTCTGGGCATTTCTGGGTTCTCTGCCCACCCTCGGAGAAGTTCCCTCAGGGAACTTGGGAGTCTCAGCAACCTCCTCTCCCGAACTTATTGTCGCGGACACTCACAGGAACCCAGAGAAGGAGCTGGGCAAGCTGGAGACTTTGCATTCCCAGGGCGTCCAGTCCTCCCTTTATCTCCTTGGATGGATCTGGGGGCAGACTAGAGCTGTTTCCCTGTCTGTAAAATAGATATATGATGCTTTTCCCCATTCATTCCAGGCCGTCCAGTTACCTCCCTCTGTGGCTTCTTCTCTGATCTCTGCTGTGGGGACCCCAGTGAGTGATCCTGGCAACCAGGGCTGCCAGAGCTAAGTGGATCTGGATTCCTTTCTCCCTAGGCCCCTCCTCAACAGACACAAGCATCGAATTCACAGGAGCTGGTCGGGAGAGGCTCCGATTTGATTCTAGGTGGACCAGACCCCACACCCACTAACTTAGCTCAGCTTTGGGTTCAGTGTCCTCCATATCTGGTGCTCATATGTGGTTGAAATGAGGTTTCTTCCCTCCCTAGGGACCAGAGGGACTTACAGGTCCCCAAGCCCCGACCCTTCTTCCACCTGTCCTTTCCCTTAGGTGTTAAGGCGGAGAGGAACGCCATCGTCGGGAAAGAAGCAGTGGGGATAAAGCCAGTGCCTGCTGGGTGGGGACTAGAGCCAGGTAAGGGGAGGCAAGCAGTGCCTGGGGAGCTGGGCTACTGGGTCTGGCAGTGATTTCCACCCTCCCCTCTGCCTGAGCCTGCCCTACAGCCCTCACACTTACCCAACCAAAGCCTTTGCCTTTCTCATCTCCCTCAGCCCATGGGCTGTAGCGTCTGGGTTGGAGCGTCTCCAGAACCCCAGTTCTATCTACCCCAGCATAGCGAGAAGGTGACAGGGCCCTGGAGGCTCCTGCTGGAGGCAGTCCTGCTGGTATTCCTGACCTTGGGTGAGGGGCAGGGGAGGAGGGCACTTCAAGGGGCAGGGAAAGGGAGGGAGAAAGGGAGGGGCAGTGCGAAGAGGTGTGATGGGGCTTGGGGAGCAGCTGTGGCAGTGGGGTGGAGGGCTGTCTGGGATCAGGTTTGGGTGGGATGCCTCATTCCTCAGCCTAATCTGAAGGCTTGTTCTCTGGCTGCTGGGCAAAGAGAGTGGAGGCCCTCGGGGTGACTTAGTATCACGGCTTCTCTATCTGCTTTGGTCTAGCCAGCCCCTGTCTCTCTCTTTTCTGGGAAAACCTCCCTCCCCTTGGGGGCCAGTCAGTCTTGGCCTGAGAAGCCCCAGCTGCCCTTGCCTGGCCTGAGAAGCCCCGGGCTGCCCTTGCCTCCTCTGTCTTGTCGTCGGCTGTACTTGCTTTTCTAGCGAGGCCCAGCCCAGCCTGCACCAGTGTCTCTGAGCCCAGGTAGATCTGAGTCTCACAGGAAGGGAGGGCTGGCCTCTGATGCAGAAATGGGGAAACCAGGGAGTCATAGATGTCTGAAGGTGATCCCCAAAGCTCAGCTCAGGGCTAACCTAGGCTGGCAGAGGTGAAAGGGTAGTTGTGAATTTCCCCCATGTTAGAAGCAGAAGTAGCAGGGACAAAAAGGAATTTCTCTCAGTGCTTATTTCACAACTGAGGGAGATTTGGTCCAGAGAAGGCAAGTGACCTGTCCAAAGTCACTCAGCTATTTCAGGGCCACACCGGGACTGGCACCCAGGCCTCCGGTGTCCTGCCTGCTGCTCTTCCTGGGCTCAGAGATTCTCCACGGGCACCTCCTCAGCCTTCACCCAAGCTCCCCTGTTTTAGATCCAAGGAGTCTCCTCCCTGAACCCCAGCAAGTCTGCTTATCCCTCTGGCCCCCGTGGCTCTGTGCTCTGGCTCCAGCAGGCTCCTACAGTCACCAGTCGCCCTGACCGGGTTATCCCTGCTCCCATGACAGCGGTCCCATAACAATGGCCCTTCCTGGTCCCAGGATGCCAGGTGCAAAGCATCTGGTCTCAAAGCAGCTTTTTCCCTGCTGGAGTGGTCAGAGGGACCCGAACTACTACCCACACAAGCCTGCAGTCTGGGGCACAGCTGCTTCACAGGAAGCTCAGGGTGGGACAGGCACAGAACCAGGATCCACCCTAAGCACCCTGGGGTGAGGCCTGGGCTCAGGGAGTGCAGGAAGCAGCCATCACCCCAGCTAGGTTCTCCTTGCTTCTTCTTCTTCCTTACTCCATGGAACCAACCCCATCCTCCAACCCCTGCACCCCATTCAGCCACCCACAGGGCCCTAGTCTCTGTGCTGCCTGGTGCTGTCAGTCCTGCATGTGCTCCTGAGCTGCAGGCTCGAGTGGGGGGAAGGTGGCTGGGTTTGGTTTGAGGCCAGAGGGTGGAAGTGAAATGGAGCGCAGTGGGGACAGCTGTGCTGGGAAAGGTGGTCAGCATGAGAAGATGAGACAAAAATCAGGGGTGGGGTTTGAAATTAGCCTTTACATCGATTTGAATATCCTTTAGCCATCATCTCTGCCTGCTCATTTGCTTGCTACAAGCCAATCAAGATCCTTGCCTTTAAACTCTCAGGCCCTCACCCAAGTGCACCCACACTCACACAGACATTTACTGTACTCCTTCCTTCGGCAGACCACCCTGCTCCATAGATGCCAGCCCCAAGTCAGGGGGTGACAGAGCTGGAGGAGGGCAGTCCTGGAGAGGAGCAGGGCCAGGCAGTACACACACTTCACCAACACCATGGGGGCAGCAGCTATGGAGGTCTCTGAAGGCTTCAGCTCAGCACAGGCAGAGGGGTGACGCTTGACTCTTGCCCCTCTGGGACAGCTGGGATAATGAGTGAGGAAGGGGCCATCCAGTGCCTGCAGAAGACACCTACCAGAACCAGAATCCCTGCTGTGGTGGGACCCTCCCACATTGCTGTTCCCAGCCCCTCTGGAACACTCCCTGTGCATCTGACCCAATGCCCCAAACAGGGTAGACCAAACCCAGTTCAGCTTCTTTGCCCAATCCTAGAATCTTCCTCCTCCATGGTCTCCCTTCCTGCTTTAGTTTCCCTAAATCATTCAGTCACCACCACTGCCGCTCTGGCTCCCTTCTGTCTCTGCTCTGTTCCCCCGAGTTCAGGCTGCCGAGCTCACACATATCTGTACATCTGCCCTTAACTGGCTCCTCCATTCAGCTTCCACCTTCTCGGGGACTCCTGTAGATACTCCTAGTGAGTTCCCCCTGTGCAGAGTCTTGACAGGGCCCCAGCCCCTACTGTCTCTGAAGCCTACTGGAGACCACTCTGCAGGGAATGCATTGCAGGTTCCTCAAGGCCTGGCCTGGTGTGGCAGCCCACCTCTGCCACCTCCATCTCAAGTGTACCTCTGCAAGCCAAGAGAAGGCCCTACTGTCTGGAAAAGGCAGGTTGCATGTACTTCCTTCTGTGCTTAGATTCTAATGGGGCATATGGAGGGAAGAAAGGATCAGTGTGGCCCACTGGACCCCCTGGCATTCTCTCTTCCAGCCCCCATCTTTGTAAATGACAGAAAATACATTTAAAAAGAAGGTAAATCCAAGCTAAGCAAGAAAAGTGGCCACTGATACATTTGATCTCTGAGGGTTAAAAACAAAATAAGAAAAATTAGAATAAGACTCAACAGCTCAAAATACCAACATGAGGATATTCCATCAATTCATCCATTCATTAATACTATTTGACAATCAAATATCTCATACATTTGAGAAAAATTAATAGCATGAAGGTAAAGCATCAACACAAGCACACAGAACACCTGAATTTAGAATTAATGTCAATAATTCATGAAATGGATTAGCAACTTTCAATAATTGAAATAAACATTCTCAGAGATATTTGCAAGAACACTATGTCTCCTTATCCATCAGATATTTACAGATTAAAACAAATTGCAATCTAATTTTTATTCATTAATTTGACAAACATTTTAAAAGCTTGTCATACTCTCTTGGCGAGGGTGTGGAGAAGTGGGTATTATATTCAAAGTAGGAATGAAAACTGTTCAGCATTTCTAAATGCAAATAATAAGGATCTAAGATGTTTAACGTGTGCATTCTTTGACTTGTCAATTCCATTTCAAGGACTCACCCATCCTTGAGAAATACACACACACAGGCACAAAAGGAGATTTACAAAGATATTCATCACTGATTGTTTATAATAATGATCTCCACAGGGGAATTAATAAGATAACTTCTGGTCCATGTCTTCTATACAGCACAATGTAAAGGTTAAAAAAGAATACAGCCTGTGTGCAAACCTAGCTAGATTTTCAAACATCTCGTTAAATTTAATAATTGCTGCAGAATGACATGTACAGTACAACTCCATTTATATAAAGTAAACTGAACTCAAAATGGTTTGTTTGTGCACATAAACCTCTACCTGTAGAAACACAGAAATTTTCTGTTTGTGAAAAATGATATATCAAACTAATAATAGCAGTCTTTTGGGGCAATGACCATATTAATACTGGGGAGGAAGTGGTGAAGGAAACCTTATCTGTAGTCTGTTGCAATGGTTGTTTGTTTACCCAGTTTCAGCAAGGTATAACTGACCAATTAACAGTGTATTACAAGATGCTTGGATACATGTATACATGTGGAATGATTAAGTCAAGCTGATTAGTATATCCATCGCCTCACATACTTACCATTTTTTTGTGGTGTGAACATTTAAGATCTACTCTCTTAGTACTTTTCAAGTACACAATATATTATTATTAACTGTAGTCATCATCCTGTATAATAGATCTCCAGAACTTATTCATCCTGTCCAACTGAGACTTTGTACCCTTCAACCAACATCTGCAATGTTTGTTTTCAATAAAAAGTCTTTATATATAAGTTGATTGCGTAATGAATGTAATGTTTAAAATGGCGTATTAAAAAGCATTTTATTTTTGAGATGGAATCTTGCTCTGTTGTCCAGGCAGGAGTGCAGTGGTGCGATCTCGGCTCACTACAACCTCCGCCTCCTGGGTTCAAGCGATTCTCCTGCTTCAGCGTCCCGAGTTGCTGGGATTACAGGCGCCTGCCACCACACCCTGCTAATTTTTGTATTTTTAGTAGAAACACGGTTTCACCATGTTGGCCAGGCTGCTCTTGAACTCCTGACCTCAAGTGGTCTGCCAGCCTCGGCCTCCCAAAGTGCTGGAATTACAGGTGTGAGCCACTGTGTCTGTCCAAAAAGTGTTTTAAATGGTATGGCAGGTGGAATGAAAAAAATGGGCAAAGCAGATGACCTAGTGCCTTTGCATCCTGGGGCCAGCATTGGTGGGGCATGTGGGTGGTGGCCCCAGGACAGGTCACGGAGCATGGCTTTCCTGTGCCTTGCTAAGATAAGGGGCTTTTCCGAAAGACTCTGAGGCAATACAGATGGAAATGAAAGTATAAGGGAACCAGTGAGAACACATTACACAGGAGATGAGCCTGCAGAGAGGATAATTAAACAGGCTTGGCACCAGTCAACATAGACAGAAGAAAAGCTGTTGAAGACTGCTAGGGGAGCTGGTAAAGGAGGGATCAACAGTCTGTTGGGTTTTGGCACAGCCAAGGTCCTGGGGCTGCAGACAGGTCTGCAGAAAGGGTCCCACAATGGAGCAGAAGGGGTATTGCTGGGCTCTGTCCAGCCCCTGGGATCATCTTCCCAAGAACCTCTAGGGCCTCTGACCTGAGTCTGGGCTTGTCCAGCTGCCTTCAGATACATCCTGTGCTTTCCAGGGGCCCTTGTCATTGTTTCTGGGATCCAAGGTGGGGGCTGCCTCCAAGCACTTGTCCTGGGGACTCCTGGGCAGACCAGTTCCAGTGTGGCAAGGTACATTCATCTTAGGCCAGTTCATCCAGCCTGTCTACCCAGAGCCATCAGGAGTGCACCTAGGAAGCAGGCCAACGTGAATCTCAATCCCATCATCTGCAATATGGAGAGACAGCATCTGTCCCACAAAATCCTTGTGAGGATTAAGTGAGATATTGTATGTAAAAGCTTGGTGCTTAATAAACATGAGTCATTATTGCTAACAAGTAAAATAATTCCAGCTGATTTTTATTGTACAAATATTTCTTTCAGTACTATATAGATCTATTAAGAGAGCTACAATATCTTTAATGTGATTTATCCTTAAAGGGGTCTCAACACCTAAAAAATAAAATCTGAGCAGTAAGTGGGACATTTCAGACTCATATTTCTTCTGGTTCTTGAAATTGTTCCCACAGCAGAAGAGGAAGGCCTGTTCTTTAGTGGAATATCAGCCCTACATGTGCACACTCTGAGTTGTAGATTTCAAGGCGTATAACTCATAAACTAGTGCTGTGAAGACCTTGGACTCTTGAGAGACACACCCTGTTTGGGTTCCCGCTGTGCCTTTTTGGGGCTCTGACATTTTTGAGCAAATTGTTAAACCTCTAAAAATCTCAGTTTCATTTTTTCTTGAGTGAGTATTAGTAAACTCCTAATATAATTGTTCTGGAAATAAATGAGTAAACTCTTTAAAACATTTATAGAAGTACCTTCTATATGGTAAGCCCCAATTAATGTGTTATCATTAATATTCAACACCCACAAAATAATGCTTGCTTGACTTTTGATTATACGTATGTATACATAAAATAGCAGTACACAGAAGTTCTGAAAGAAAAACAAGGCCGGGCGCAGTGGCTCATGCCTGTAATCCCAGCACTTTGGGAGGCCGAAGTGGGTGGATCATGCGGTCAGGAGTTTGAGACCAGCCTGATTAACATGGTGAAACCCCGTCTCTACTAAAAAATACAAAAATTAGCTGGGCATGGTGGCATGCACCTGTAATCCCAGCTACTCAGGAGGCTGAGGCAGGAGAATCACTCGAACTCAGGAGGCGGAGGTTGCAGTGAGCTGATCTCGCCACTGCATTCCAGCTTGGGAGATAGAGTGAGAGACTATGTCTCAAAAAAGAAAAGAAAAGAAAAGAAAAGAAAAGAAAAGAAAAGAAAAGAAAAGAAAAAGAAAAGTAGCTGGATGTGGTGGCTCACCTTTGTAATCCCAGCACTTTGGGAGGCCAAGGCAGGTGGATCACTTGAGGTCAGGAGTTCAAGACCACCCTGGCCAACAGGGTGAAACCCCGTCTCTACTAAAAAGAATATACAAAAATTAGCTGGGTGTGGTGGCACATACCTGTAACCTCAACTACTGGGGAGGCTGAGGCAGGAGAATTGCTTGAACCTGGGAGGCGGCGGAGGTTGCAGCAAGCCAAGATAGCACCATCGCACTCCAGCCTGGGTGAAGAAGCAAGACTCCGTCTCAACAACAACAACAACAACAAAATAAATAAATATATGTAAAATTTATATAATTTTTTGGTGGAATAGAACTTTCTATTTATGGTTCCAATGCCAGAGACTATACAGGGAAAAATGATAGGTCATACTACGTACAAACTAAAACTTGGATGTTATAGAAAATACAAGTAAAATTTAAAAGCAAATCACAATTGTGAATGTTTTCTTCCTATCTGGTGGATAAAGCGTTATTAAACTTCATATGAAAACAAGCAAGTCCTTCAAACAGTAAGATAATATGAACATTTCAATAGAAAAAGGGGATGAGCCTAGGAACAGGCACTTTTCTATAAAATTATTAATAAAAATGTTAAATTGTATTCAAAACAGATATTATTAAAATAAGTACAAAACCACTCTTCTCATCAGATTGACAAACGTTGTAATAAATGATGATAACCGGAGTTGGGAGATTTTAGGGAAAAGGTGATTGCATATTCCCCTGGGCAAAAGTTATTGATACCACCTTTCTGAAAGACAGTGTGACGAGATGAATCAAAATCCATTTTAGAAAAGAAATCAACTTCGACTAAGAAATTCTAATCTAGGAATTTAAAAAGGGTACATTGGACATCATGGCAATAATCTTTCAAGTTTTAACGTCTCATCAAAATCATGCAGATACACATCTTCAAAAACTGTATGCTGTAAGTGCATATTAACAAAAATGCAGCAGTTCTCTGCTTCAACACTACATCCCCATTTCCTTTTCTTGGAGGCAATTTGAAGTATTTTTCATTTTTATCCTTATGTTGATATTTGTCTGTTTTACAGCTTTAGTTACTCCCTATTAGACACGTAACATGGGAGGTGAGATTTGTTCCTTCTTCATGCCACTCTCACACCTGTGCCTTTCCCCTGCCTTTATCCTCCCAATATAGTCAGATATAGTTACCAGCACAATTAGTATTTAGATTTTATATTTCATGACCATGTAAGTATGTTTCATAGCCTAGTCATGTGGTTTATTGTGATTACATTTTCTTTTTGATACAACTTTTTATTTCTGTGAAGTTATTAATTGCCTTATTTTAAAAATGTGCTTCATATTTCATTTGCCATCATTAATTCCTTTCCAACCTCTACGTCAAAAATGTTAATTTCATGTCAACATACCCATACATGTCAGTTCTTGACTGGTTTTACTCCTCCCACACCTCCCCATGTAGTCTAATGTCCTCCTACCCCAATCAGGACTAATTTTCCTCCATGCTTTCAGCATAGCTGAAATATCCTTTCCTGAGCTATCCCTTCACCATCTCCTTGAAAACTCCCATTGCTTCCATCCCGTGTTGAAAGTGCTCTCCTGATCCCATATCTAACCCTTTCTTTGTTGATTCCCTCCTTTTAGAATAGCGTTTGGCAAACTATAGCCCTTGAGCCAAATCCAGCCTGACATCTGATTTTGTAAATAAAGTTTTATTGGAATGTAGACATGCTTCTTCACTCTGTGTGCTCTGTGAAAGCCTGCATGCTACAGTGGCAGAGGTGAGTAGTTGCAACAGAGATCACATTGCCCACACAAGCATGAGGTAATTAACGATCTTTCCCTTTACAGAAAAAGTTGCCTGAACCTAGAAAGCTAAGATAATAAGGAATGGAGAGGCAGCCTATATGTAGCAGTGTTTCTGAAGGAGTGGCCAGAACAATGAAAACACAAGCAACAAATAAAGGCTGAATGGAAGGAAGATTTGTCTGTCTGAAATGAAGGATGATGTGTCAGGCTCTTACTAATTTGAGATATACACTGTATCTTCCAGCACAAGCCATCTGAATAATAAACAATTCCCATTCAGTGGGTTCACATAAAGTTTTTCCCTGATTCCTAGGAAGCTCACCACACAACCCATGACTCTCCAGGGTAGAGGTCGTGTCTTCTGTGGGTTGGCTCAACATTCAAAGTGCATTGCTTTTATGGACCTGCGCATCAATGCCTGCTTCCCCGGTTGTCATGGAAGGGGATGAGTGCTGGAAAGTTGAGCACTGGTTCTTAAATGGTTCCTACAGAAGTGAGGCTGCCACTTCCACTCATATTTTATTAGCCAAGCACATCATCAAAGAGCTGAAAAGCACGAGTCTTCTATTTGTCCAGAGATAAAGGGGAAATGGATGTCGTTCTGCAATAGCAATACCCGCCACTTTTCTCCAGGACAATTCTACCATGTGCAGGATGGGAGAGAAAAGAAAGTTATTTCCTTTGAGTCTCATTTGCTTCAGAGCTTTCTGCTGCAACACCAAACATCAGAAGACAACAAATCAATTTCTTTTTTTTTTTAATTTTTTTTTTTTTTTTAAGACGGGGGTTTCACCATGTTGGTCAGGCTGGTCTTGAACTCCCGACCTCAGGTGATCCACCCTCCTTGGCCTCCAAAATGCTTGGATTACAGGCGTGAGCCACCATGCCTGGCCAACAAATCAATTTCTATAGACAACAAGGGGCAGCATCACTAAATTAAGGCTTCCACTAAATTATCTTTCCTCTGTGAGGACAACCAGATGGTGTTACGCATGATAGAAACTAATGTCCTTCTTGGAAAGTAATAATTTGAATATTTACTTCAATCCACTGGTAGTTACATTTTTTTAAAGGGCCGACAAATGGTGGCAGTAAGTACTGAGAGAAGTCCAAAGAGACGTAAGTTTAAGTAATTATTGCAATCTGGTTTAAAAGGTGACCAAAAGTAGTGTCTTTATAAAATCACATTTTGTAATTACTTGTTGTTTGTTCATCTATATGCAACTAGTTTTTGTATATGAATCTTATATCTCTATCTAAATTAATAATCTCTCTTATTATTTCTAATAATTTTCATGTATGATTTACATGTACTTAGTTGTAATATAAATTAACAAATTTCTATAAATGTAATTAGCATAAATTTAAAACATACATAAAATGTTAAATATTTTATAAAAACATATTTATATTTTAGTATGTCTACATATAAAACATATAACATGAACAAATACTGAAGAGTAAGAATGTCCATCGAAAAAGGTGAAAAAGTGTAAATTAAATGTAATCAATAAATATGTTGCTGGAAAAATATTTGTAAAAGGAATACATCTATATATTTTTAGGAATGAAAAACTAGTGAAAATTACAAAAATGAAATACATGAGAAAACTTATGGATAAATATAATTCTATAATCACAAAACAATTGAAATATTAGTTGGTGTATTTGTTGCCCAAGTCTGCTGTCACGAATGATCACAAACTGGGTGCCATAGCAGAAAATTATCCTATCACAGCCTGGAGGCCAGAGTCTGCGATCAAGGTGTTGGCAGGGCTGCACAGTCCCCATGGTTCTAGAGGAGAATCCATGCCTTGCTCCTTTCAGCTTCTGAAAACTCAAGCATATTAGCTGAAAAACCGCGGGAACAAAATGAGCGTTTCTTCATTCATTCTTACAATTCATTCAACAAATGCTTGTTGCGAGTCTGCCATTCCAGACACATGGAATAGACGGAGAGCACAGGCACATTTTCTCCACTCATGGAGCTGATATTCAGAGAGGGGTGTTTGGCAGGATGGGGAAGGCATAAAGGAGGCAGAAAGTTAATAAACAGGTAAAGAAATCCTAATAAACTTACAATAAAAGTAAACTCTACGCAGAAATAAGAGTATTGTGATACTCAATTTGAAGTTAAACAATATTTCAAATAAATGACAATCCATTATAACAAAAATAACCATTTCAGATATAGAAATATTTGTTAGAATTTACCAGCGAAGCCATCTTGGCCTCCAACTTCAGGAGAAATGTAGTCTTTAGCAAGACAAAATGGCATAAATATTTAAGAAAAAACTAATATCACACTTAAACTCTAAGAAAACGAGAAACATATCTCAATTCATTTTGTAAGGCTCAAATTAGCCTGATACAAAAAGCAGAAAAAGGAATTAGAAGAAAGAAAAATGATAGACCAATATCCCTTATGAACATCCTGAACACAGTATTAGTGTACTGAATTTATCAGTATAGAAAAAAGATAATAGACCACGGTCAGATGGAGTTTATCCCAGGAACTCCAGGTTGGATTAACATTTGAACAATCAGTGTAATGCTTGATATTAAAAAGAAAAACCATAAGGTCATATCAAAAAATGTAGAAAAAGTTAGACTTATAAGCAAACTAGGAAAGTAACGGAACTTCCATTTCCTGATAAAATATATCTGCAAAATACTTATAGACAGTGTGACCCTTTATGATGAAAGACTCCATCATTTCCATCTAAGTTAGGAGAAAAGCCAGGGCTACCCCTCTCAGCACCTTTATTTAGTATTGTTCTGGGGGTTTAATTACTCGATAAGGCAATAAAAAGAAACAAAGGGCATGCAGATTGTGAAGGAAGAAGGAAAACTGTCTTTATTCACAGACAACATGATTGTATATACATTAAATCTTAAGTGATCTACACAAAAAGCTGTTAACAACCAATACTGAAATTTAGCAGTGTTTCAGGGTACACGGTCAATACATAAAACTAAAATGGACTATCCCTATAATTGCAGTGTACCATAGACAAACGAAAAATTTTAAATGACACTTAAAACATCCTAAATAATTAAATACTTAGAGATGAATTTAGCAAAATACATGCAAGACCTATACCTTTAACACTACAAAATACTGATGAGATAAATTAAAGAAAATCTAAATAAATGGAGAGAAATACTATGATCCTGAACTGCGGGACTCAATATTGTCAAGATGCTAATTCTTGCCAAACTGATATATAAACTCAATACTAGGTTGTGTCACAGATGCAAACCTAACAGGCATTTTTGTTGAAATTGAGAAGAGGATTCTGAAGCTTATTATATGCACAGGACACAGAGTAGCCAAGACAATGGGAAAAAGAAGAACAAAGCTGGATGGCTCACGTCTAATTTCAGGACTTGCTATAAAATTATGGTAATCAAGACAGTGTGCTACTCTAGTACAGATAGCTAGTTAAATAAATAAAACAGGATAGTCCAGATATATACGGGTAACTGATTTTCAACAAAGCCACCAGAGCAACTCAATGGATAAAAGCAAAGCGTTTTCAACAAGTGGTGCTAGGACCACTAGATATCCATACAGGAAACTTAATTCTCAATGAATCACAGTCCTAAAGGTGAAAGTCCAAACTAGAAAACTTTTAGATAAAAATGCTGGAGAAGATCTTTGCCTGTAATAAATTTTCATATACATGGAATCACACAGTGTAGATTCTTTTATATGTTTTATCTTTTGCTTGGCCTAAGGTTTTGGATATTCATTCATGTTGTTGGTGCATCATAGATCATTTTTTTTAAACTTCTGTGTAATACACCATTGTGTGATGTGCTGCTATCTGTTTATCTGCTCATGTGTTGAAAGACATTTGGGAGAAGTGTATTGATTGTAAAGGCATGTGAAAGCTTCATGGTGTAATGCAAAAATTTAAGTAAATTGCAGCTCAACACATTGAGCAGAAATTTTCTCATACATGTGTGATCCAAGAGAAACAGCTCTTCTAGGCTTACCCTCAACACCCTAGACTAAATAAAGATTCTCTGAGCTGGAGGAGATGAAAGAGAGGAGCTGAATAAAGTAAGAAGAGTGGACGTAAGGCCTGGGCTGGTGTGCACCTGTCTCCTGTCCCCAAGATCAGGCCAGTGAAATGCCAGGGTCTGATAATAGATGGTATCATTTCCTTATTTCCTGAAACATGTCCTTGGGAGGTGGGAATTTTTACTCTCCCATCCCCAACACTAGCATGGTAGAAATTATAAAAAATAAATTCATGGGTTTCTTAAGTAAGGGACAGAGATCCCGAAGTCATAAAACTCCTGAAATGCAAAACCTGAAAGTTTTTTCTTGTGTCTAGGAGTGAAGATGATCAGGTAGTGAGTGTCATGGCTGGCTTGGTGGGGTCTGTAGGCTGGGTCGGCTGGGTCGGAGGAGACAACAACAGGTGGAGCACGGGCTCCATGACCTGGGCCTAGAGAGGACTTCATACCTTAATAGATGGCAGCCTGGAGAGGGAAAGGAGCATTAGAGAGAAGTGGAGCGCCTCACCTGGTATTAAGCTAATGATGCAAGAATGATGGGTCTTTATCTTGTGTGTGTTGGACTTACTTTCACAACCCCACTGCCAAGGAGCTACAAGTGTAGCACACTTACAGAGTTGAAGTAAGGGGCAAGTTCAGCTCATGAAATGATTACCTAGGGCTGGGAGCAGTGGCTCACACTTGTAATCCCAGCAAGTTGGGAGGCTGAGGTGGGTGGATCACCTGAGGTCAGGAGTTTGAGACCAGCCTGGCCAACATGGTGAAATCCTTTCTCTACTAAAAATATACAAATTAGCTGGGTGTGGTGGTGCATGCCTGTACTCCCAGCCACTTGGAAGGCTGAGGCCAGAGAATCACTTGAACCCAGGAGGCAGAGGTTGCAGTGAGTCAAGATTGTGCCACTGCACTCCAGCCTGGGTGACAGAGTGAGAGTTTGTCTCAAAAAAAAAAAAAAAAAAAAGATTGCCTGAGTTTTCCCAAACAAATGCTTTAAACCTTTATGATGATTGTTAAGGAACATGGCTGTGCTGCAGCCAAGCAGGCATAGGCCGAGGTAAACATCCTGCATGACTCAGCAGGATTGTAGTGCAGGTGCACAGTCCCATGTATAATGTAAACACAGCTATGTAGCCATAACATGGAGAGGCTCATCACCTGGCTTGGGGCAACTATTGATTGTGAGATGCATAAATGCAGCACCGACAGTGTGAAGAGCTGCTAAATAAAGCCATGTCTCATCTACCTGCTGTCTCTTGAGTATTCTTCCAGCTCCCTGCCCCCTATCCACCCACTCCCCTTGGACCTCAGCTGGAGCTTGAACCCAACAATGATTAAAATGGAAAAAAAAAGATAAAGAAAAATTCTAAACTTAATGAAACAATGCAAGGTACTTCTATTTGTGTCTTGTAGAATATTGTAAAATTTTGACAGATATGAAACTTGAGACAATGGTGCTAGAATCTTATGATGTCTGTCCCAAATTTGTGTGTAACTTGAACGTGACAAACAGCTTTCAAATCCATTGTCACGAGACCCTCCAGATCTTTTCCTTTGTCACCAAACCCTCCAGATCTTTTTCAGCCTCCTCTGCTCGATCTTTGTCTCCTTCCACCTGGATGATAGCAAGAGCACCCACCTACCAGGCTCCTCCACTCACAGGTTTCACCTGCAATGTGGGTTACACCTGCTGCACCTGGCCCTGACCCCAGAGGACACAGAATTCGTGCTACACTGTAGAGGGCGTGTGGAGGAGTGCAAAGAGCCCTGACTCAATCAAGGCCCCACTCTAATTAGCTTGATTGCACACACATGTGTGTATGCATGTGCAAGTGTGTGTGTCCAGGGAGTGGTAGGAGGTATTGGGAAAGGAACTCAGGTCCATTCAGCTCTGAGACACCCACCCCTGAGTGTTTTCCTGAGCTGCTGGTGACCTCTGCAGGGGATCCAGGGCAGAGGGCCCCAGGCAGGAAGACCCAAGAGGGGGAAAACAAAAATACGTCTAAAAGAAGGCCACTGAAGTTTATCCAGAGCTATTCACCTCAGGGAGTTCATGGGAGAGAATCCCCGTTTTACAGACAGGGAATCTGAGTCCCCTGGAGCGTGTAGCATACAGAGATGGTCAGTGGGCATGTAGAATACCCTCCTGGGACCCTTGTGGGCTCAGTTTCTTCCAGACTCTTCTCATGTCCTGAATATTGGGGCCAAGAAAAGAAGGTACAGGTATTCCCTAGAAGAGTCAACAGAATAGACTCTGGAAGCAATTGCCCCCCTACCCCTCAGGGCTGTTTCCTCTAACAGGGCCACAGAGTGCTCCGTTCCCTGACCGCGACTTCAAGTCCCACATTTCCTGGACACCTTCCAGGGCCGTGTTCCTGCACAGCAATGAGCCCCAGGCTCCTCCAGGGAGAGGCAACCCTTCTCAGGATTGGGGACCACAGACTGATTGGGGACCTTCCTCTGGAGCTTCTATTCCTGGAGGTTCAACCTGGGCTCCCCACCGGACTGAATGCCCACCTGCAGAGCACAGTCTGCACCCCTGCGGGGTCAGAGACCCTGGCTGTGCGTGGAGGCTGAGAAACGTGGACTCCACCCTCACTGTCGGCTGGTAAGGGAGGACTGTCTTGTCGCACGGCAAAGAGTAAGTCAGGAGGGCCACAAAGAGTAGAGTGTGGGAAGGTGTTCTGGCGACACTGCAGAGAGGAAGCGAGGAAAGAATCAAAGAGAAACTGCAGGTGGCTGCAAATGTGCGCTCGCGTGTGCACGCTGGCGGCAATAGCAGTGTCTGGCCAGCAGGGGGCAGGGGCAGCCTGTCCATCACCCGGAGCGTAATCAGTCGGTTCGACTCGGCTGTGCGCCCCTGGAGCCCCTTCTGAAGTGCTACGCAGGCAGCACCCTGGCTCTGCTTCCTGCCCTCCTGGACAGCGGCACGTGCAGTGGAAGGAGCGCTGGGCTGGGCGGCCTGGGTTCCTGATGCACGAATTCACTGAGAAACCTGAAGGGAATCAAAGGGGATAGTGGCGACCGCTTCACAAGCATATTGCGGAAATTAAATTAGACTAGTCATTCCCAGACTCCTCTGCACGCTGGGATCATCTAGGGAGCTTCAGAAATGCAGATGCTGATTCCACCCCAGTGTGCCTAATTTAATTGGTCTGGGTGTCGCCTGGGCTTTGGCATTTAAAAAAATATTACTCAGGTAATTCTAAGGTGCAGAGAAGTTTGGGAATTCCAGAGTCAGATACTCCTGTGGCCAGCCATTGTAAACTCTTAAGTTGCAAACGTGCTTTTACTCTTTTACCTGAGGTCCCTTCTTTTCGATCTTGTTTCTGTATAATTGAAATTCAATCTCACTTCTCTCTGTATCTGCTAGCTCTTGTATAACGTTTCAAAATGGAAAATGCAGATTTGTCTCACGATCTGAACTCAAACTATTCAAACATTTACTCCCATGAACTGTACAAAGTTTGCTCCAAATGCACGATCTGATTTAAAAAAATCCACTATGACACACGTCTGCAAGCACCAAGGAAGACGGTCAAGGTGCAGTGAGTGCAGGAGAGAGTAGAGGGTCCCTGGCTGTGGTGCCTCTGCTCTTCCTCATTGGAAAGGGTTCTGGGGTTCTCGCTGTTCAGTTCTGTCAGGCGCCTGGGGGCACGACAAACCCAGGTCTAATTTAGATAAAATTCTCAGTAGCTTCAAGTCAGTGTTCCATGGTTATTTTCATCACACTCCATGTTCATTGCAGTGTAGAAGGGAATTATAATTTGCATACAATACCATGCGTGCTGCACACATTCATGCACTAATAAGAGTGTTCAACATGAAATAATGTGGTATTTGGCGTTTTGGGGATTACTGTCTTATGTACTTTTCGGAGCCTGTTGTAAAAGTGTGTAAGAGGCTGCAGTAATAAGTGGGGACATTGGTTGGGGGTAGATGGCTTGGGGACACTTTACTCTGGTTCCTATGTGTAGTAATTAATCCAGGCTCACGCTATCTGAACATCGCCATAGGCATAGACACACACTGGCATAGACACAACCTTACTCCTAGAACTGGGCAGGCCATATGGGTCTTTTTGACCTCAAACTAACTTTGGGGTGTCCAAAAGCGTCCCAAGAATATCTCAAAAGAATTTATCTTCTCTTCTTAGAAAAAGATACATGTTAAACTAATGAGGCTTATTTGATGTGCTAAAGTGCATGAGAAGCAATGTCAAATAATGGGTGATGGTAAACCTTCTTTAAGTTATGTTTGTTATTGATGAATGTTCCAGAAATTATGTAAAATTCCTAGAAATTTGATATGTACTGGTATAATATTATCATTCATAATATGTTTAAATGTTGTGTGTTACCAAAGCAACCAAATATCCTTGTCAGTTGCATGACACAGACTTGTAAGAGATTCATGATAAAGGCAAACGAGTACAGGCTTCTAATAACTTTAAGATCATACTATTAGGCTAGGTAAGAATATCCAGACCTCTAATGGAAAAGTAATGTATTTATTAATCTGCTAACCCAAGACCAAACCAAACAAAAATTAAGTATGTGAGACTAAATTAACTGATGAGAATAATTATAATTTTTATAACTTTTTGTTTGAGACATTGCTGGTTCTTTAATGTCTTGCTTTCTAGATTTAGGAAAACATCTTTTTCCTCTTTTCTCTCAAGCTGTCTATAACTTACAACAATTTGATAAAATACACTTTTGTAAACAAAAATAAAACATTTTTCTCTCCCTACTTGATCACCCATAATTTGGATGCTCTTATTGAATTTTCTTATTTTCATGGTAATATAGATATTTACATAGGTTTAATAAGAATCTGTTCTTATAACAAGACATAATTGGGCAAGTCCTTGATGTAGCTTCTTAGCCTAGAGAGGTTTTTAAAGGAAGAATCTGAGATTCCTTGTTACCAAATAGCAAAAACAAACAATAAAATGAATAACTAACTAAAATTGACTTATATAAAGTCAATGAAGCCCCTTGGATATTACCAAAACTTTGACTAAAATAATGTGTTTTTAAAATATGCATATATAGAATCACTTTTCTTATTGCACTTATGTAATAATCAGATCAAGTTTAATGAGACTACTGATTTTGCACAAAAAGAAGAGTTAACCATGATTATTTTTGGAAAAGTTGGGAATGACTATAAAAAAGATTATATTTCAATAGAAAACTCTAGTGCACCCATCATCAAATTCTAGTCTTTATTACGCCCTTGTAAATTGTGTTGAATCCTAAAGTTTTCTAGTTTCACTAGAAACTAAAACTGCCTTTTCCTGAAACCCTGCCAGCTGAAATCGGATGACTTTAAGTTCAGAAAAATTACTACAACAGATCATGTATAGAAACTTTTCATGCCTGCTGCTATGTGGGTCACTTGGAGAATTCACCGGAACACCCCATGACATTACCAGAGACATTCAAACTGCAAGCCAGCAATATCCATCAGGTTTCAATTGCCATCCTCACTCCACCATCTAAAAATGCTTCAAACTCAAATTTAGAAATCTTGACTGGCTGCCGTCTAGGCTTAAAGACCAAGATCATAATTTGTCCCTAATATTAATCCTTCTTTTCTTTTATTTTCATAGAATGCTACCTTGAATTCCCTTCAAGCAATACAATCTGAAATAAACAATTTAACCTCAATAATACTTCAAAATAGAAGTCCTTGATACCTTAGCAACTTAACAAGAAGGCTCTTATTGGTAACATATATATATATATATATATATATATATATATATATAAAATTCCTATGTTAATAAATTAGAAATTGTTGACCCTAATTTAAAGGATCCTAAGGAACAAATATATCTTTTATCAGACAGATGTTGCCTCCTCCAACAGCATTTATTGGTTAAATATTGGCTTTATTTTATTGGTTTTATTTTTTTATTTTATTGGTTTATTTATTTATTTTATTGGTTAAATATTGACTCCTGGGAATCTCTCCTCCAGGGAATTTAAAAATCCTTGGC
>CAUYLG010036930.1:0-15510 GCA_963573385.1 Cacajao melanocephalus
TTGGGGAGAGATAGCATGGGGAGAAATGCCAGATATAGGTGATGGGGAGGAAGGCAGCAAATCACACTGCCATGTGTGTACCTATGCAACAATCTTGCATGTTCTTCACATGTACCTCAAAACCTAAAATGCAATAAAAAAAAAGAAACTATCACCAGAGTGACCCCGCAATCAACAGAATGGGAAATAATTTTTGCAATCTATCCATCTGACAAAGGCCTAATATCCAGAATCTACAAAGAACGTAAACAAATTTACAAGAAAAATAAAATAACCCCATCAAAAAGTCGGCGAAGTATATAAACAGACACTTCTCAAAAGAAGACATTTATGCAACCAACAAACATGAAAAAAAGCTCATCATCACTGGTCATTAGAAAAATCCAAATCAAAACTATATTGAGATACCATCTTACGCCATTTAGAATTGTGATCATTAAAAAATCAGGATACAACAGATGCTGGAGAGGATGTGGAGAAACAGAAACACTTTTACACAGCTGGTAGGAGTGTAAATTAGTTCATCCATTGTGGAAGACAGTGTGGTGATTTCTCAAGGATTTGCAACCAGAAATATCATTTGATCCAGCAATCCTATTACTGGGAATATACTCAAAGGATTATAAATCATTCTATTATAAAGACACATGTACACATATGTTTATTGTGGCACTGTTTACAATAGCAAAGACCTGGAACCAACCCAAATGCCCATCAATCATAGACCAGATAAAGAAAATGTGGCACATATACACCATGGAATACTATGCAGCCATAAAAAGGATGAGTTCAGGTCCTTTGCAGGGACATAGTTGAAGCTGGAAACCATCATTCTTAGCAAACTAACACAAGAACAGAAAACCAAAAATCACATGTTGTCATTCATAAGTGGGAGTTAAACAATGAGAACACATGGACACAGGGAGGAGAACATCACACAGCGGGGCCTGTCAGGGGATGGGAGATTGGGGAGGATAGCATTAGGAGAAATAGCTAAAGCAGATGATGGGTTGATGGGTGCAGCAAACCACCATGGCATGTGTATACCCATGTAACAAACCTGCACGTTCTGCACATGTACCCCAGAACTTAAAGTATAATAAAAATAAATAAAATAAAAAAGAAATTGTTCTTTTGCAATATAAGCATTTATTGTAAAACACTTCCCTTCTTAGTACTACTTCTTTCTTAACCCATAAGTTTTGGTTTATTGTGTTTTTGTTTTCACTTGTCTGAAGACACTTTCTAATTTACTTGTTTTTTTTGTTCTTTGATTCATTGGTTATTTAAGAGGGCATTGTTTAACTTTCTATTACTTGTAAATTTCTAGTTTTCCTACTTCAATTGAATTCTAGTTTGGCTCCACTGAGGTCAGATTAGATACTATTCAAAATTCCTAAATTTGTTAAGATGCGTTCGGTGGTCTAACAAGGTCCATCTGTGAGAATGTTTCATGTATACTTGAGAAGAATGTATATTCTGATACTGTTGAGTGGAGGATTTTGTATATGTCTGTTGGGTCCATTTTGTCTATATTGTTTCTCATCTTCCATTTCTTTGTCTTCTATCTGGTTGTTCTAGCCATTATTAAAAGCAAGATACTGAATTAACCTATTATTACTGTGTTACTATCTCTTCTATTCTTCTATTCTGTCAATACAGGCTTCTTAAATTTCAGTTGCTTGATTTGTAAATGGAGATACATTTATAATTGTTAATTTTCTGGTGTCTTTATTCTTTTCTCATTATATAATGTCATTCTTTGTCCCCTGTGATTGTTTTTTAGCTAAAGTTTATTTTTATATTATAAGTATAACCATCCCTGATCTCTTTTGGTTATGATTTACAGGAACTTTCTGCCACTCTTTCACTTTTAGTCTCCATGTATTATTATGTTTAAGACTGAGTTTCTTATAGATATAAAGCATCTTCTTTTTTCAAAATTTATTCAGCCACTTGATGGGGGAGTTTAGTTGATTTACATTTCATGTTATTACTAATTTTAAGAAAGAACTTACTACTGCATTTACAAAATTTTTTTTCTATTTATTTTGCTCTTCTTTTGTTCTCCTGCTGCCTTTTTTGTGCTATATTGATTTTTCTGTGTTGTCATGTTTTGATTTATCATTTCCTTTTGAGTTATCATATATACATATTGTCTTTGGATCTACTATGCAGAATACATAAAACATTTTAAAGGTATAACTATTTTGAGCAGAAAAAAACTTCAGTCATACACAAAAACATCTTCCCTTTCATGTATCTTCACTCTCATTTTATTTATTGATACCACAAATTATATATGTAGTACTTCTAATTACATATTTAGAGTAAATTATTTTTATGCCTTTGTGTTTCAAATTCTATATAAAAATTTAAAATATTTTGTGAACCACCATGGCAATAATGCAGTATTCTCTATTTATCTACATATTTACCTGTAGTAGTGAGCTTTATATTTTCGTGAGATTTTAAGTTGCTATCTAGTTCTCTTCTGTCTCAAACTATAAGATTGCCTTTGGCATTTCTTATAATACAAGTGCAGTGGTTGGTGATGAACTCTCTCAGGTATTATTTACCTAATAAAGTACTTATTTCCCCCTTTTTTTTCCTGAATGACAGTTTTGCTGGATATAGTATTTTTAGTAAAAAATTTATTTTTTTCTTTCAGCACTTTGAATGTTTATTTCAGTTCCTCTACACTGAAATTATTCTGCTGAGAAATCTGCTGTTACTTGTGCAGAAGCTCTCTTTTAGATTATGAGTCACTTTTCTCTTGCTACTTTCAGATGCTATTTGTCTTTTGACTTTTGTGAATTTGATTATAATGTTTCTAGGTTGAATCTCTGTGTATTCATGCTATGTATAATTCTTTAAGATTACTGAATTTGAATGTCCATTTCTTTTCTTTTTGTTTGATTGTACTTTAGGTTCTGGGGTACATGTGCTGATCATGCAGGATTGTTGCATAGGTATGTACTTGGCAAGGTGGTTTGCTTCCTCCATCCCCCCGTCACCTGTAACTGGCATTTATCCCCATGTTATCCCTCTTAGCATCTCCACCCCCTCACCCACTGTCCCTCTATTGGCCCTCCCTCACTGACCCCAGTGTGTAATGCTCCCCTCCCTGTGTCCATGTGTTCTCATTGTTTAACACTCGCCTATGAGTGAGAACATGCAGTGTTGGTTTTCTGTTCTTGTGTCACTTTGCTGAGAATGATGGTTTCCAGATTCATATATGTCCCTGCAAAGGTCAGGAATTCATCCCTTTTTATGGCTGTGTAGTATTCCATGGTGTATATGTGCCACAGTTTCTTTGTCCATTCTATCACTGATGGGCATTTGGGTTGGTTTCAGGTCTTTGTTATTGTAAACAGTGCCGCAATGAACATACGTGTGTGTGTGTCTTTATAATAGAATGATTTATAATCCTTTGGGTATATACCCAGTAATGGGATTGCTGGGTCAAATGGAGTTCTATTTCTAGATCCTTGAGCTGTCTTCCACAATTGTTGAACTAATTTACACTCCCACCAACAGTGTATAAGTGTTCCTTTTTCTCCACATCCTCTCCAGCATCTGTTGTCTCCTGATTTTTTAATGATTGCCATTCTAACTGGCATGAGATGGTATCTCAATGTGGTATTGATTTGAATTTCTCTAATGACCAGTGATGATGAACATTTTTTCACATTTGTTGGCCTCGTAAATGTCTTCTTTTGAAAAGTGTCTGTTCATATCCTTCACCCACTTTTGAACTGTTTTTTTTTTTTCTTGTAAATCTGCTTTAGTTCTTTGTAGATTCTGGATATTAGGCTTTGTCAGATGGGTAGATTGCAAAGATTTTTTCCTATTCTGTTGGCTGCCAATTCAAAAGCTTAAACTGGACCCCTTCCTTATACCTTACACTAATATTAACTTCAGATGGATTAAAGATTTAAACATAAAACCCGCACCATGAAAACCCTTGAATGTCCATTTTTTTCTGAAGTTTCTGATTATTTCTTAAAATAACCATTCTGTTCATTTCACTTTTCTGAAATTTTCATAATCAATTTATTGGTTGGCTTGATGATCAAAAATTCTTTAGGCTTTTTTATCCTTTTTATTCTTCCCTGATTTGATAATTTTAGATGAATTATCTTCAACTTCACTGATTTCTGCCAATCTGCTGTTGAACCCTACTAGTAAAATTTTAAATTCATTTATTGTATTCTTAAACTTCAGAATTTGTTTGGTTCTTCTGCATATATTCCATTTCTTTTAATAATCTTATTTTAGTTTTAAATTATTTTCCTGATTTTAATTGCTGATCTGTATTCTCTTACAGATTATGGAATATTTTTAAAGATAAATATTTTGAATTACTTGTCAAATAATTCAGAGATCTCCATTTTGGGAGGTTTAGTTCTCAGAGACTTTTGTTGCTTTTTTTTTTTTTTTTTTTTTTTTTTTTTTGGCTAGGCTGTGTTTCTCTGTTTTGTTTGTTGCTGTCGTTGATTTTTCTCATTTGCCTTATTCTTTTGGTTGCTTAGATGTATGCATTAGAAAAATATATTCTTCTGCAAGTTCTTATGGGTTGGCTTCATACTTGGTAATACCTTCAACAGGCAATCTGGCTAGAGATTCTGGGGACCAATAAAACCTTTCGGTGGGGGTTTTATTGGGCCTGTGCATGCAACCCCAATTAGAGGGAGTTGCCGGTTTTCTTTTCAGGAGCTGGTAATTTCTTGCTATTTCAGGTGTTTGCCTGCAGTACTGCAGGTTCTATGGTGCTGCAGCAACAAGTCTCCCTGTACTCTTGTATTCTACATCCAAAGTATGCTGGCTCCTTGTCAATACTCTAAGTCAGGCAAGACAGAAACCAGTTCTTTAGACAGCCCTTAGGAAAACCAGAAGGCCAGACACATGTTCCACTCTTTCCTCTCCCTCCTGAGGGAGAAACCCCAAATTGGGTACATCCTCCCAGTTGTGCTGAGCTGTATTAGCCTGTTTATAAAAGCACTCCAGCTTCTTTGGTTCTGCACTATGCCACTCCCACTCTCCTTATTTTCAGTGTTCCCAGCCACCCAAACTCTCACAGTTCCATTTCTGAGTCACGTAAAGCAGAAACTGGTCACAAGGTCAGCCTTCCAAAAAGCCAGAATACACCTTCCAATTTTCTTTTCCCTCCCCTTGAAGGAGCTGCATACTGGGCTTCCATCCTGATGAAATTCAGGCATGCCAATTTGGGGGTAGGGTAATTGCAGGTAAATCAAATAGTCTCTTCTTACCTATTTCAAGGTGGCTGTTTGTAGCTTTGCACTAAACTTTGGGTACTGCAACTTATTAATTGGGTTTCGGTGTTCTCAAAAGGTATTTTGGTCCATATGTTATTTTTATGCTGGTATCTCTGCAGGGAAATGAGGGCTGGCACTAGCTATCTAATATCTTATTTACATTTACTTTTTAAGCAACATTTATACTAATATAGAAATATTTAATAATTTAGTGTTTAATTTGTCACCTAATATTTAGAAAAGATAAAACATAAAATGAATTCATTCTAAATTTGATCATTTCCTGCTTATAAACTTGGTTCTGCAAAGATTTCACAGGTGTACTCTGGCTTAGCAGTAGATAGGTAATTATGAGTGGAGTTTATTTCCCCCCCTAAGGTTCCTGCACATCTGCTTATATGTTTAGAAAATTTCACTGTAAAAATAACCCAAAGATACAAATTTTGGATTTCATCTTTAACAGATAATGGGAGGTTTGTGAGATGTCTTGAAGATGCTTTCATAACTCTAGGAGATTTGGGAATTCATGGTAAGCACCAAAAATGCTTTCTTATATTTGTGACTATGTCGAACAGAGTTTCATGTTCCTTTTATTTAGATTAGCATATAAAATAGTTACATATCTGGATGCAAAGATGCTGTTAGAAGTTTTAATACTATAATTGATTTCACAGAGTTTTTTTTAACTCTCTCTCTCTATGTGTGTGTGTGTGTGTATTTTATTAAAATAAGTAGAAAAATGTTATAGTTAATACACCAGACCTAACATATTAGAGATAAGCATCCTATTAAAAATAGTCCTGAAAAATTGGACACATCTATTGCTAGAGTGGAGGATAAGGGGTCAGGGAGTCACATGAGACTGGGTTTGGCTCCTGACTATATCCTTTGATCACTGTGGGACTTTAGTGAATTACTTCAACTCTTTTTAGCCTCAGTTGCTACATAATCAAAACAAGATTATGATCTTTAACTCACATTATGAGAATTAAATAAGATAAAATGTTCTTTGTCAGACATCAATTAGGATGTTCTATACCAAATAACTTTTAGCCATTGAAATGACAAAACATGTTTCATGAATTCATCGTTCAAAACAAAACTAGTTGCTCTTATGAAATGTTTTGCAGAGCCTACAGAAAAAATAAGAATGATTTTCTATGGCACAAAAAAGAATTGATTTATTTCTAAAATCCCAAACATCTTCTGAATGTTATCTGAAAGGTAACGTGAGAGTTTTCTCAAAACATTTGTATTATTTTATTTTATGAAGACGAACTTTCAAGTTACAAAGTAGCAGCATATATGCAAACTGGCTTTATTTCCCAGCACAGATCAACAAAAACAAACATACAGCACTAATATTATCACCAGTAATATACCAAATCTGAAATATGAGGATGAGAGTTCTCACAGCCACAGAGAAGTGAAAAGTCTCCAAGCAGACAGTAAAATAATTGGATTTTCATATTCATGGTATCACTCCTCCTATCTGCTCAGCATCAAGTATGCAGTCATTTTCCCCTGACTCACAATTTTTACACTACAAAAAGTAAAACTCTGGTGACAACCAGCTTTCCAGCCATCTTGGTTACCTGGCAGGAAACCTTCTCCTGCCACACCCACAAGAAGTATCACACGTATCTGAAGTGGAAAATATCCATTTGGAAAGATAGAGACAAGACAGAGAGTGAAACTACTATCCCCAGCTCGAGAAACTTTGCTCTTATCCATAGGCAAAGGACACACCAAATCGAATAGGCTTTTCAGCTTCACTGTGCAGTAGAAGGCACATTCCTTAGTTTCCCTGGG
Source organism: Cacajao melanocephalus (assembly GCA_963573385.1). Lineage (NCBI taxonomy): Eukaryota > Metazoa > Chordata > Mammalia > Primates > Pitheciidae > Cacajao > Cacajao melanocephalus. The sequence goes on from CAUYLG010036930.1 coordinate 7,092, forward strand.
GATGAACACTCAGCCAGCCTTCCCACACTACTAGGGTATCTTCTTAGGGACTTCTATCATTCGAAACAGTCAGTACTCTGATCAGGTACTAGAGCCAAGACAAACCTCAGTGAAACACACATCTAATGCCAAAAAGGAGACAGAGATCCAGCAGGGGGGAAGAGAAAGAAACTCAACTAGTAAATTACAAAAACTCTCTATGCAAACATATCCAAGTAAAACTCAAAATAAATCAGTCAGGAAGATCTCCTCAAATTAATAAAGAAAGGAGCCAGTGGCTGACCCTAGTGAGATTCTGATATGTGAGCTCTCTGACCAAATATTCGAAGTAACAATTTTAAGGAAACTCAGTGATCCCCAAGTTAACACAGAAAAGCAACTTATACATTTATCAGAGAAACTTAACAAGGATATTAAAATAATTTTAAAGTGTCAAGCAGAATTCATAGAACAAAAGAATACAATTGCTAGACTTAAAAATATATTAAAAGCCTGCAATATCAAAATGAACTAAGAAGAAAGAATCAGTTAATATACCAGACCTAACATATTAGAGATAAGCGTCCTATTAAAAATAGTCCTGAAAAATTGGACACATCTATTGCTAGAGCGGAGGATAAGGGGTCAGGGAGTCAAAATTAGGATATCTAAAAACGCATATAAGAAAAAAGGACAAAAAAATAAAAAGGAAAACAGTAGAAACATTGACTATAAAATATAGAAGAAATACCTCAAAAAGGCCAGAACTAAGTAAGAATAATTAATACGCAAGAGGGAATTTAGCAAGAGGAAAGAAAAAAAAGGTTATTCAAAGAAATAATAACTAAATCTTTCCAAAGCTTGAGAATGATTTAAATATTCAGTTACAAGATCAGAGAATACCAGAGTCATCCTAAATAAGACTACCCCAAGGCAGATGCCTCAGACTAATAATCAAACCCTTGAAAGTCAAGGACAAAGAAAGGATCCCAAGGTAGCAAGATAAAAGAAGCAAATAACCTACAAAGGAGCTCCAATTCATGTGGCAACAGACATCTCAATGGAAACCATACAGACAGAGAACGGGATAACATTTTCAAAGTACTGAAAGAAAGAAAAAAACACTACCATTCAAAAATACTGTATCCAGCAAAGCTAGCCTTCAAATATAAAGGAGAGAGAAAAACTTTTGCAGCCAAATAGTTGAGAGAATTTATCACCAGCAGACACATCTTCCAAGAAATACTAACAAGTATGCTTCAATCTGAAAAAAAAAAACCACTAATGTGCAAAAAGAAAAAATTTGGAGGCATAAAACCCACAGAAAAAGTTAACTAAATAGACCACCTTATAATACTTTGATGCTGTATTTTGTGAAATGCAATCCACTCCTATCTCTAGTATGAAGCCTAAAAGACAAATATATCAAAACCAAAAATAGTTAGAGAAAGCTGTTCAAAAATAGGCAATATTAAAATATGGAAATTGAGACAATAAAAAGTCAAAATGTTGGGGGGGGAATGGAGTTAATATGTAGTTAAACATGTTTTTCTTTTTTTTTTATGGTATAAATTGTCATCTCTTTAAAATGACTTACTACATCTATAATAGGTTTTTGTAAGCCTCATATTAGCCACAATGTATAAACCTGTAATAGGTATGTTAGAAATAAAAAGCAATGAATTAAAACATACTATCTGAGAAAATCACTTAATCACAAAGAAATACAATAAAAAGTAAAAAAAGGGAAAAAAGGAGTTTCAAATGAAGTATAAAACAACCAACAAAATGGTAGTAGTAAGTCCTTTTTTATTATCACTGACATCATTGAATGTAAATGAACTTAATTTCCCAGTTATTAAAAAAAGAGTAGCTGATTGAATAAAGAAACAAGATTCAGCTATACTGTCTACAAGAAAACCATCTCACCTGTAAAGACATACAGAGACTGCAAGTGAAGGGATACAAAGTAAAATATATTCCTTTCTAGTGAATACCAAAAAAATAGGAGTAGCTATACCTAGATAAAACAGACTAGAAGTCAAACACTGTAAAAGAGAAAAATGTCACTGCATAATGATAAATATATCAATTCAGCAAGAGGATATATCCACTATAAATACTAATGCACACAACATGAAACAACCAGGTATATTAAAGAAACACTAATTAATCCAAAAGGAGTTACAGACTTCAATTTAATAACTGTTGAAAACTTCAACATCCCACTTACAGTAATGGACAGATCACTAAAACAAAAATCAACAAGGAAACATCAGAGTTAAACTACGCACTAGATCAAATAGGAATAACTGGAATTTACAGAGTATTTTACCCAATGACAACAGAATACACATTCTTTTCAACAACACATGGAAAAGTTTTCAGAACAGGCTATATCTTAGGCCACAAAACAAGTGTCAATAAATTCAAAGAAACAAGAAATAATATTATTTTTTTCTGAACACATTTTAATACAACTAGAAATACATAATAAGAGAAAGCTCAAGAACTACACAAACACATCAAAATTAAACAACATGCTCCTTAACAACCAATGAGTCAATGAGTAAATAAAGATGGAAAATTTTAAAATTTCTTAAAAGACAACATAAAAAAGAATTCTGAGATACAGCAAAAGTAGTACTAAGCATGAGGTTTATAGCAAACAATGTTTGCATCAAAAAATAGAAAGACTTTAAATAAACAATCTAATGACACCTCTCAAGCAACTAGAAAATCGAGAACAAACCAAATCCAAAATTAGTGGAAGAAAATAAATAATTAAGATCAGAGCAGAAATAAATAAAATTGAGACTAAAAAACACAGAAAACCATATAAATAAAAAGTTTTTTTCTTGAAAAAATAAGTAAAATTAGAAAAACTTAATTATGAAAAAAGAGAAGACCCAAATAAAATCAGAAGTAAAATAGATGACATAAAACTGAGACTACAGAAATAGAAAAAGTCATTAGACACTATTGGGAACAACTTTATGCCAACAAATTGGAAAACGTAGACGAAATTCATAAATTATTTTACACATATAACCTACCAAGATTGAAATATGAATAAATAAAAAAAAATCTACAAATCAATAAAGAGCAACAAGATTGAAGCTACAATAAAATGTCCCCCATCAAAGAGAAGTCCAAGATCTGATGGCTTCAATGCTGAATTATACCAAACATTTAATAAGAATACCAATTCTACTCAAACTCTTAAAAAAAAAATCACAGAGATGATACTTCCAAACTCATTCTACAAAGCCAATACTTCTTTGATGACCAATACCACAACAAACAAATGAATTAAAAAAACCACAGGCTAATATCACTGATTAACATAGATATAAACATCCTCAACAGAAACACTAGGAAATTCAATTTAGCAACATATTAGAAAGATTACTCACCAGGATTAAGTGGGATTCATCCTAGGAATGCAAGAATGGCTCAATAAATCAATAATTACACTACTACTTGATTACAATGCAATAAAATTGTAATGCAATATACAAGATAAAACATTTTAACAGAACCAAGAACAAAACAATATGATCATTTCAAATATATCCTGAAAATAATTTTGTAAAATTCAACATCCTTTCATGATTTAAAAAAAAAAAAAAACTCTCAAAAAACTGGGTTTAGAAGGAAAGTAGCTCAAAATAATAAAAGCCACATGTGACAAAGCCACAGCCAGTGTCCTGCTGAACTGAGAAAAACTGAAAGCCTTTAAGATCTGAAACAAGAAAATTTTGCTTTCATCAATTTTATTCAACATCATACTGGAATTCCTCACCAGAGCAATCATACAAAATAAAGAAATAAAATTTAAATTGGAATGGAAGAAGTCAAATTAACCTTGTCTATGACATGATCTTATATTTATAAGAACCTGAAGAGTCTACCAAAAACTGTTGAAACTGCTCATTTCAATACAATTGCAGGATGCAGAAATCAGTAGCATTTATATACTCCAAAAGCAAACAATCTGAAAAGAAATCAAGAAAGCATTCCTGTTTACAATAGCTACAAATAATATAAAATACCTAGGATTCAATTTAATCAAAGATGTGAAAGAACTATACAAAAGTACAATAAAACAATAACGAAATAAATTGAAGAGGCAACAAAAAATGGTAGTATATGCTAATTATTAGAAAAATTAATACTATTAAAATTAAAATATTATTTAAAGCAATTTACAGATTTAATGACATCCCTATCAAAATACCAATGACATTCTTCAGGGAAATAGAGAAAAAAAGAAGCCTAAAATTTATGTGGATCCACAAAAGACTCCAAATAACCAAAGCAATCCTGAACATAAAGGACAAAAGGAAAGGTGTTACAATACTTGATTTCAAAATATATTACAAAGCTATAGTAGCCAAATCAACATGGTACTGGCATAAAAACAGACACACAAAGCAATGGAACATAATAGAGAACCCAGATACAAATCCACACATTTCCGGCCAATTCAGTTTTGACAAAGGTACCAAAAGCATCCAATGGGAAACAACAGTCTTTTAAATAAATGCTGGTGGTGAAACTTAATATGAAGAAGAATAGAACTATATCTGTGTTCTCACCATATACAAAAATAAAATCAAAATAGATTAAAGTCTTAAATCTAAGCCTTGAAATTATAAAACTAATACAAGAAAGCTAAAGGGAACAAAAGAAAAAATAGACAAATGAGGTTACATTAAAAGAAAAGGCTTCTGCACAGCAAACGATTGAAAGAAAAGAGACAACCTATAGAATAAAAGAAACTATTTGCAAACTCTCTATCATCAAGGGATTAATAACCAGAATATAAAAGGAGCTCAAACAACTCAACAGCAAAAATGCCAAATAATTTTATTTAAAAATCAGCAAAAGTCTAAAAAGACATTTCTCAAATTAGATATAAAAATGGGCAATAGGTATATAAAAAAATGCTCAATGTCATTAATCATCAGATGAATGCAAATCAAAACCACAATGAGATATTATCTCACCCTAGTGAATATGGTTTTTATCAAAAAGACAGAGAATAATGAATGCTGGTGAGGATGTAGAGAAAAGGAACTCTTGTACTCTGTTGGTGGGAGTGAAAATTAGTACAGCCACTATAGGAAACATTATTGAGGTGACTTTCTTTTTTTCAGGTACGTTCCTTCTATACTCAATTTATTGAGGGTTTTATTGCAACTATCATATGATCTAGCAATTCTACTTTTGGGCATATATCCAAAAAAGGCAATTAACATATCAAATAGCTGTCTACACTCCCCTGTGTTTTGCAGAACTATTCATAAGAACAAACTATGGAGTCAACTTAAGTGCCCATCAATTGTTAAATGGATTAAAGAAAATTGGCATATACAACACAATGGTATATAATTCAGTATAAAATAATACAATCCTGTCATTTACAGCAACATGAATAGAACTGAAATTAAGTAAAATGAGCCAAGCACAGAAAGATAAATATTACATGTTCTCATTCATATGTGGGAGCTAAAATGGTGGAGCCCATGAAGCTAGTAGATTTGTAGGTACCAGAGGCCAAAAGAGGTAGGCAACAATGAAGGGAGATTGATTAATGGGTACAAATACACAGTTAGAAGATATAAGACCCAGTGTTCAATAGTTCAGTAGGGTGACTACAGTTAATCTATTGTACATTTCAAAATAGCTAGAAGAGACTAATTTACATGTTCCTAGCATAAAGATAAATATTTAAGGTGATGGATATTCTGATTAAGCTAATTTGATCATTAACATCATATGAATGTATCATTACCATCAAAATATGTACCTCTGTTATGTATCAGTTAAATATTTTAAAAAAAATTGCACTCCAGCCTGGGTGAAAGAATGAGATTTTATGTAAAAATAATACATAATAAAAATTGAAATAAAATATTTAAAAATATGAAGGTGCTATGTTAACAGTCAAATACTATTTGAAGCTATCAAATATTGCTTAAAAATCCTTTCTCTCCTAAGCATCATATTACTTTATTTATTTTAGACCACTCTTTCTTACACTGAATTTCTCTGAAACCTTAATGACTATCTAAGGTATTTTTAGTGTCCATGAATAATCCATATGTTTAATTGTATACTGTTACACTAAAATGAAATATTTATAAAAGCATAATACAATCATTTGGCTATAAACTATACTGATAAGCATTTCTGGGCAATTTCCAATATTGGTATTTACACTTATATTTCAGGTTGTATTGATGGATAAAAGTGTTACTTTATCACTGACTAATTAAAATAAATAGAGGCAGATTTAATGTAGACATAATATACATAAGTTGGTTTAATGGAAAACAATATAACAGGAACACCACAAAAGTATTAAACTATAGGATCACAGAGAGGAAAATAGTGGGAAAATTGAACTGTAAATTGGTGGCCAATGATTGTACTGAAATGCCAAACACAACAAAATTTGAACACAGCAGTCAGGTTGATGTTCTTGTATGCATTTATAAAATACTTTATTGAGCTCCTTTTAGGCAGAAATTTCAGCACCATAAGTTATATTGAATTATTCTTAGTGATTAAAAATTTAAGGATTTTACTTGTATTTTTAGTCTTATGAAGGTTATTATAATGAGAAGTTTACATTTGTATGTTCAAGTAACATAAAAATAAAATAATTCAAGGCAATATTTGTTTTCTTTCCCCTAAAAGTTTTCTGAACTTATGCAAATCAAGTAAACACTGATGGAGTAAATGGTGTTTCAAGGGTATAGTTCAGTTTCTCAGTAACCTAGAGCCTGCTCACTCCAGAGACCTAGTCTACACCTCAACTCTTTGTAGGCAAGGTATGCATAAAGTTTGATCAAGAGGATAAGATTGATGACTCATGAAATATATTTACTGAAGCAATATTTAATGTTGCCAGCCAGATACTATTATTGCCACTTTACTCAGGTGGTAATAGAGACTGAGGGAAATTCACAGTAATGAACATTAGACAGACAGTATAGAATACGGGCTCCAGAGCTGGAATTCAAATCATTTATCTGATTTCAAAGGCTCTCTAATAATAAGTGCTCAAAAACAAGAAACTGAAAAGTAGTAAAATATTACCCACCACATCTGAAGTTTTTTATTAGAAAGTTCATTTAATAAATATCCAAGTTTATTTTATAGGAGAAAACATAGGCTAACATGCATTAATATGAACATATATTATTAAAAAGGGAGAATTAAAAGCCATCTGTTTTTCCAAAAGGAATGATGTGGAAAATGTCTATTCATATGATCATTGCTACTAAAGCATTTCTTACTAGTGAATTTTTGTTTTTACATTAAAATTAATGACTCAGAGAGAGAATAATGGGCTAGAAAGCAAATGACTTTATTCTATCTCTTTATAATTCCATTATATTCTTGAGGTAACCACCTAGAGAAGTTCATGGTTTCAATATTTAGAATCCATTCTGCTTTCTACCACAGTAAAATGTCTCGTTTATCAAGCAAGCCAAGTTTCTTAGCAAGGCATAAGATTTGCTTCATTATCTGGTTCCTAATTCTCTTCATAGTTTTGTCTCCTAACACTTCCCCTGAGTACCATATAGACGCGCCATGCCCTCGTTGGTACTACTCCCTAAAGACAGAATTCACTTTCATGTCTCCACTTCACTGCCTGTGCTGTTTCCTTTGCCAGGAATCCATTCTTCTATCATTTTATTCTTGAGGAGTGGTTACTCTTCCTCCATGGCTCTGCTGAAATTTAAATCTTTCTGGAAGCTGATTAGATTAATCCCTTACCTTACACACTCATGAGAATAGCTCACAACTTTTGCCTCAGGCTTCAAATCACATCAAGAATTAGACTCTATAAGCAGTTACTCCAATGTGTCTTTTACAATTACTTTTTTTCTGAATGCTCCTCTACGGCAAGAAACCCATCTTTACCACATTTATGGCTGCAGAACCAACTTGAATGACATATAGGTCCTTAATAAATCAACACAAATGGATTGCTGCAGCTTTTGCGAAATAACTGTAATCAGGTCATCAATAGAGAAGACAAATTATAAACGTCTTGTTTTCAAGATAAGAAATAAATTTTGATGAAAAAACATCAATTTATAGATGGGGCATGTTCCAAGGGAACAAAATTGTATCTTAAAAACAAGAATAACAGAAGTGATATCCAAACCAAGAGATTCTAATTAGAATTTTGTCTTTGTGGTGCTAATTGATATAGACATTTACATTGTTTTGCTTTTAAAATACTGCAATTATAATTGCTACAAAGAGAATAAAATACCTAGGAATACAACTAACAAGGAACATAAAGGACCTCTTCAAGGAGAACTACAAACTACTGCTCAACGAAATAAGAGAGGACACAAACAGATGGAGAAACATTCCATGTTCATGGTTAGGAAGAATCAATATCGTGAAAATG